>JAHBCN010009906.1:0-33374 GCA_019359885.1 Listronotus oregonensis
TTAATATTGGATATAAAACTTAAATCTATTTATTTAAATTAAAATTAAGATATAATTTTTTTTTATTTAAACGATGAATACTTACTTCCAAAAACCAAACGAATGCTTTATTATACTCATATAATTAAACAATGTTTTGACTCTGACCAATTTTAAAAAATTGAGGTATGGCAAAGCACGAAAAAGCACCTTCGGTTCGTGTTTATAAAGCCTAACATCGACCAACATTATTGGTGCAAGGGAAATTACATCCGGAAAGAAATATGTTGATACATACAATTTTGCAACTTCGTACGGATCCATTATGACAATATTTTGTTGTTTATCGTGGTAGCCATGAAGAAACATATAATAACATGAGCACCATGGAAAACTAAAATTAATAAAGCAATATTTTTTTAAGGTTGTTTGTTACCTGTCAAATTAAGATTTTACCAAGTTACTTACTCACATTCGTAATTTAACATTTAACAAGTTTAATCTCCTAAAAAGTGGTTAGTCGATGCAATGAAGCACTTAACCTCGGAATTTTTTATACTAAGACAGATCGGAATGCGAATTTTTGTATTCGCTTCCAAAAATTTTTTGTAAAAAATGTACCTACTTTGTAAGTTAAAGAAACCCAAATTGCATTGCTGCAGCAAAAATGCATTTTTTTAAATAGCTTTTGGAAGATTTAATAACATTGTAAATAAGAGTCAGAACTGGCCCAAATCGGGTTCCCGGAGGTTTTTAAGGTCGCTGATCACGATTATGATGTTCAAATTGACCCACAGCCGACCTGAAGCTCAGAAACACCGCTGAACGTCATCTCCGTGGGACCCTTTTTTTATCTTGGGACAGTCCACGAAGGCTGATGCCTAAGTACTAACGTACCGTGGGTGTCTTCAGTGTGGTGAGAGGGAGTTTGTTCACACGGGACTTAAATTTTTGGAGATTGGGAGGAGAAGGAAAAACTTCTGCGGGCAGCAGGTTCCATAGTCTTGACACTCTAGGGATGAAGGAACGAAGAAAGCGGGAAGTTCGGGGCCTCTCTAACTGAACTGTAAAAGGATGCATAAAAGTTGCACTACGTGTTGCTCTGTTGGGAGCTGCCAGAGAAGGAATTATACTGGCCAACTCCTCTGAGCAGAAGCCGTGAAAATACCTATAGAAGAGCGACAGATCCCCTACAGCTCGACGGTGGGCAAGAAGAGGAAGCCTTTCTGTGAGCGTTGGATCATTAATAAGACGAACGGCTCTTCTTTGAATGGAGTCCAGAATGCTAAGTGTTGTAGGGGACGCCATTCCCCAGACATGAGAACAATATTCTAAAGAGGGTCTGATTTGGGATACATACAGAGTGTACAAATTGGAAGAAGAGAAATATTTTCTGGCTCGGAAGAGAAATCCAATCTTTTTGAAGCTGCCGAAGCTATGGATAAATGTGTTTGTGCCAGTTGAGGTTATTCTCAAAAGTAACGCCGACAAGATTAAACGATCTTTGTTCTGCAGAACTTGGCCGCTCATATGTAAGGGATGAGCATTTGCAGACTTTTTTCGCGAAAGGAACATGACTGTGTTTTCGAGGCATTAAACTGAACAAGATTTTTGGCGCCCCAATCCAAGATAAGTTTGAGGTCTTGTGAAAGAGATATCTGCATTGACCTGCGCTTGTTTTCGAAATCAGGATTACACGGTGGCTTAAGAAATTGAATACTAGAGTGGAGGGTACTATCGTCAGCAAAACTATGAATGGGATTGATTGTGGAAGAGAGAAGATCGTTAATGTGTAGAAGAAACAGCGTGGGTGCCAGCACTGAGCCCTGGGGCACCCCAGCATTAATTTGGTAGAAGCTGGAGGAATGACCATCTACACTAACTGATATACGTCGATTAGAAAGGAAACTGGAAAGCCAAGAGCAGAGCTTAGGTGGAAGACCGTAAGAAGGAAGTTTGTTAAGAAGCCCATCATGCCAGACCTGATCGAAAGCTTTGGATATGTCAAGAGCAACGATCTGGGATTCACCAAGAAACTCAAGGGACTTGTTCCAGTTGTGTGAGACAAAGGAAAGAAGATCAGCTGTGGATCTACTGTGACGGAATCCATATTGTCTATCATGTAAGATCTTATGTTTTTCCAGATACTTTAAGATTTGGGAATTAATGAATTTTTCCATTACTTTGCAAACAACTGAAAGAAGAGATATAGGTCTATAGTTGGAAGGGAGACTTTTGGATCCTTTTTTGGGGACAGGTTGCACACGTGCAGCCTTCCAACTCTCCGGGAAAATGCCCGTGTCGTAAGAGATTCGAAAAGAGGCGAGTTAAGATGGGTGCAAGCTCGGGAGCACATTTTTAAGACGATTGCTGGTATGCCATCCAGCCCAGACGATTTTTTAGTATTAAGAGGAGAAAGAATACGCTTGATCTGTTTAACTTTAAAAATTATATCGGACATTTTATGAGAAACAGGGACAACTGTTGGAAGGGGAAGATTAGTAGGAGGATCAAGCGTAGAATTGGTAGCAAATTGTTTGGCAAATAGTTCGGCTTTTCCTTTGGAGGTAGAGACAATTCCATCTTCAGAGATTAGGGGTGGAAAAGAATTTGTGCAAAAGTTCTGACTAATATTTTTGGCAAAGGACCAGAAAGCTTTACTGCCATTTGAGCAAGAGAGAACTTTATCTTTTATTCGATTGTTAAAATGGTCTTTTGCTTCTGAGATGGTCTGATTATACTGATTTCTCGCTTCGATGCTAGCCTGTCGATTTTCGGGACTGGGGTTTTGAAGAAACTTTTTGTGGGCTTTGAATTTTTAAAAGTCTGGCCTTGTCACAGGATTTAGAAAACCACGGTTTGTGATTTGAAATTATGGGGTTCTTTTTAGTGTGAGGAATATAGGTCTCAATGCCTAGTTGAATTGTTTCGGTAATTTGTTTACATATTTCGGAAGGATCGAAAGTAGAAAAGCAGGTAGGATCCCAAGGGTAGCTGGCAAAGAAATCTCTCAGACCATCCCAGTCGGCCGAATTGTAGTGCCAGACGGTTCGTGGCGGCATGCTTTCAGTTGCCTCAAAATGAGTGGAGTAAGATACGGTGACCAAACCATGGTCAGAGCGACCAAGGGAGCAGTTACTGATGCTTGATAGAGTTCGGGGTGGAAGTAAGAAGAGATCTAGGGGTTAGAATTATGGGTGGGAACCCTAGGAAAGTAGGTAGGTTCCATAATTAAATTGGTGAGCGAGTTGCTGATTGCGAAATTTTCTGCTGCTCTGCCTTGTGTATCAGTTTTGTGGATCCTAGCCAATCCTTATTATGAACATTAAAATCCCCGAGAACGATTACTTCGGCCATGGAAACTGGGAAATAATATTGTCGGTCTTTATTGAAAGGAAATCAAAGAGCTCGTTGTAGGAATTGTCGGACGGGGACCGGTATATACAGCAGATAAATTTGGTAGAAGATCTGAAAGAAAGTTTAAGCCAAAGAATATCAGGCCTACCTGATTCGAGGTTAGAAACCCTAGCACAAGCCAGGTCGTTGCGAACGTAAGCACAAACGCCGCCATGGGGTCGAAAAGATGAAATGAGTTCATAACCTGGGAAAAGGGGTGGTTGGTTGCTGTTTTGGGACTTACTTGGGTTTCGGTGAGAAATAGTATGTGGGTTTGGAGGATTGAAGATAATGGTGAACAGAGTTTACGTTGAAGTTAAGCCCACATATATTTGTGAAGGATATTAGACTTTTCGATGGTGGCCCCCAAATGTACCCCTCACCCGGAGAACCGAATGGAGGGGTATTTTACCTCGGATAACTTTACGTTCGGGTGTGCCATCATCATTATTTCCAAATTTTAGTAGAGTAAAAAAAAAGAGAAAGAAAAAGAAAAAGAAGAAGAGGAAGAAGAAAAACTAAAAAAGGGAGAAGGAAGAGGAACAAGAAAAACTAAAAGAGGGAGAAGGAAGAGGAAGAAGGAAAACTGACTCACCGCCAGAACTCGAAACGTCCTGAGACTTCACGAAGGGCAAGTGGGGTGGTACCGCCTCAGGCGAGGAAAGCTCCTCTACCACCTACTACCTACCACCTACCCTCCCAAAAGTTACGCGGGGAAGGAGAAAAAATCGATGCCCGGGGGTTGTTTGGGTCGCTGAATTTAAATATGGCAGCGGCAAACATCCCTCGGACACCTGGTGCGCCGAAACATGGACGTGGACGTCATCTCCGAGAGTTTTCCTGACAAGATTGCCAAAAACAACCCGAAAATCATTGTGGGGGCGTTTTTGGGGCACTGAATCCAAATTTCACGTCAAAAACGACCCCCTAATCACCTGGGGCACCGGAACCTAGACGCGGACCTCGTCTCCGAGGGTTTTCCTCACACAATCGAAAAAGACGAACCGAAAATCGTTATGCGAGTTTTTTGGGGCGCTGAATCCGAATTTCACGGCGGAAATGCCCCCAGAACACCGGGTGCACCGTAACTTGGCCCTGAACGTCATCTCCGATTTTTGGTTCGTCTTTTTCGATTGTGTTAGGAAAAACCTCGAAGATGAGGTCCGCGTCCAGGTTCCGGTGCACCAGGTGTTCAAAGGTCGATATCGACGTGAAATTTGGATTTAGTGCCCCAAAAAACGCCCCCACAATGATTTTCGGGCTGTTTTTGGCAATCTTGTCAGAAAAATTGGAGATGACGTTCATGTCAAGGTTCCGGCGCACCAGGTGTCCTGGGGGTATTCGCCGATGCCATATTTAAATTCAACGACCCAAACAACCCCCGGGCATCGATTTCTTTTCCTTCCCCGCGTAACTTTCGGAAGGGGGCCCACGGAGATTCTAAGCTGCAGGTCGGCTGTGGATCAATTTAAACATCATAATCGTTATCAGAGACCTCAAAAACCCCCGGGAACCCGATTTGGGCCAGCTTGTCTCTTATTTACAAAGTCCAAAAGCCATCTTAAAAAACGCATTTTTTAAAGGCATTTTTGGCTGCAGCAATGCAATTTGCGGTTTGTTTAAGTCACAAAGTAGGTACACATTTTTAACAAAAAAAACTTTAGAAGCGGATACAAAAAACCGCGTTTCGATCCGTCTTAGTCCGAAAAATTCCGGACTTTTGGCCTTTTAAGTGCTTCATTGACTCGACTGGGTGTGCTAATAAAAGTTTTTTTTATTAAAGGTAAGAAGTATGCATTATTTTTTTTAATGTCTTTTTAATAAAATACTTACTGTGGCCCACAAGTAGAATCCATCCGGTATCACCCGCTTCCGATAATGGAAAACCTAAATGAAGGGGGATAGTTAGGAAAAATATCCAAAAAATAATGGTCATAACATAACTCCAATGCAGACTAAAGAGACTAAATGGATGAATCATCCAGTAATATCTCACTAAGTGACGCTTTTCCTCATATCGAATTTGGCGTATTGACTTTATGTACCAATTTGTACAGGGATGTTTACGATTAACCATAAAATACCTGTAACAATAAAAACTGGTATTACCTTCGCCAAAATACAGAAATGCTAAAACAAAAAATATTTATTCTACGACCGAGCATATTTCTCTACTTTCGTGCACGTATTTTAGTTCGGAAAGTGTCATTTTTCCGCACTAGTGCAGGTTATCACTTAAAAACGGTTGAAGATGCATCACTAGCCGAAACGTTGTGTATCAATTATTAAAAAAAAGACAATGAAAGTCCAAGATTTTAGTGTTATTAAAGTCGATCTGTAGTTGCGACAGTCCATTAAATGACTGTCTAATTGAAGGAGCACAATTGTTTCGCACGTTCTATGTGGACATCCTGTCTAAAATTACATAGACAATTTTGTTGACTATTTAAAGTAAAAATCCACTTTTTTGCAGGTTTTTTTTTATTAAAACTGATTAATAAAGAAACAAATACATTTATTTTATAAAATAATAAGTGTTTTACCATAAAATCTTCCGTTTCGCAGGAAACGAGTTTAAAGAAGGCGAAAATTTAGGAAAGTTTGTGCAGTTTTAAGGTTAGATTAAGGTGGAGCGTCATTACTTAAAAGCAAGAGAGTTACTGCAAAAAAATATGAAATTCGTAATTAACGGACCAAAAAAACCTATATGTATAAAAAACTTGAATAATATCGGCCATGGATTCGATAAGTACAAAATAACCCAATTTTTTTTTATCATAATGTATCACATGTACAAGATGTCCCAAACTCGAGCCTCAGCATTGGGATCTAGGTATCTTGAAGAGATACGTATCATGAAGAGTCCGTTTAATAAAGACAAAGTTGCGCGATTTGATGCTGATCTGATGCTGCACCATAGAAATTTAAAAATGTTCAATACTTACAAAGACTTTTGGAAAAAACCTAAGATTTGCGATTTTATTTTTATTTTTTTATGACTCTAGTGTTATTAGTTTTACACACTGACGTTTTGTTTCTGAACTGCCATCATCAGCTTTGTTTTTTTTAACGGCCCTGGATTTTTTATTATGAATTTTAAAAGCTTTTAAAGTACGAAATTCAATGATGTATCGCACTTATTCAAAAAATTCCTATGAATGGCAATTACCATAGGAAATCTTGTGTTAAGAGAGAGTCAGATAATAAATTTTTGGAAAGATCTTACTAGGAAAACATTAAAATGATTTTTTTGAGTAATAAATGATACATCATTAAATTTAAGATTCTAGAAGCCATTCGTTATAAAAAATTCAAAACCGTATTTAAATAGACAAAGTTAATTATGGCAGTTCAATGACAAAACGTCGGTGTGTAATTCCAATACCATTATCTTGTAGAACAGGAAAAGTAGCATTAAGAATGTGAAATTTATTTTGTTATATCTATTTAAATAAATTCTTATAAAAATTAAAATAACATCGCAAATATTCGGTGTTTTCCAAAAGTCTTTGAAAGTATTTGAATTTTTTTAACTTTTAGGATGGAGTTTTGATCAACATTAAATTGCCTCCATTTAACCGACCTCGTATCTCTACAAGTTTCCGAGAACCCAATGGTAAGGCTAGAATTTGGGACACTTTGTACATAGAATATTACTCTAAGACTAAAAGCATATATCATGCTATCTATATTGCGGATTCGATTGAAAACTAATCTTCTTAAGCGCTGAGTTCCAAGGTTCCGTGTAATACGGATATGTATTTTTATCGATATCTAGGTACTTACTTTCGAATTAGTCTTCGAACATGTATAAATAATCCTGTGTCGATAATACTACATATGACCTCTTCATGTGGTAACAAACACTGATGTGACATGGATGGATCCATACGAAAAAGAAATAATCGCTTTTGCTTTATTTTTCTGGTTTTAACAGGAAAATCACTTTACTCTACTAAAAGTCAAAATGACATATTGGTTGCTAAAAGAAAAACTCATTCCACCATGATGAATAACTAACCTAACAATGAGTTCCTTTGAATGGTTCAAGTTACCTGGTTATTGCACTTCTCATTTAGGTGTACAAATATTTTTTTGATAAATACAGGGACCTGCAATAATAGTCCGTTAAGCATCTATAGATCCAAATATTAACAAATTAAGTTAGGAATTTTGTTTGAAAGTAAACCTATGTTGTACATAGAATGTATTTCGGGAAAATATAAACAGATATACAGAGCGTTCAAAAAAATATAATATTAATTTATTTTTTTTAAGATGCACGCTGTACGTTTTTGCACATTTTAGTTGTTTTTGGGTTATTTTTTAAATGCCAAAATTTTGTCTTATTTGTTTTGGTAGTTTACAGGCAATAAATTAAAAACAATAAAAAATCGAAATACAAGCCCTAGAAAGTTATCTGTTTTGCCCGTGCTTTATAGTCTAGCGATACCTTGACATTATATATGACTTTCTCATTTTATACAGGCTGTCAAAAATTTGATTTGAAAAAGGCAGCCTTCAAACCAGTTTCTTTAAGGTTTTTAAATGCATTACCTGTATATTATTTTACTGTTTATTATAGAACTTAATTAATAATTAATAAGTTTATTCTAATAGTGATGAAATTTATTTTCCAGAAGGTATGCGGCCTAGTTTTCTAAAAGAAGTCATTCAGAACCAATAAGCTTTAGCAGACTTCTCGAGTGTTTCCTTAAAACAGGGGCATAAATTACAAAATGGAAAAAAGAATTGGTTACAAATAAAAAAAATCAATAAGCAGTTTTGTACGGGGCGAAGAAGTTGAAATAAGTAAAAGGTCCGTTCAGAAAATTAATTTTAGAGAATTTTCATGCATACCATATTTAACTTCACCAGAATTAATTATTTTTTATGAACGTCTTATTTTCTGATGATGCGCCAACAAGCATATTTTGCACTATTACGTCATGGAAATGGAAAATCCAAGAATTTTAGAAGAATTTAGAATTTTTTATTAATATTTAGGAAGGAATTATTAACAGGAATGTAGTAGGCCCTTACTTCTTTAACGGTCACCTAAGTGGTTAAACGTATTTCTAATTTTAGGCAAACAAGCTAGCTGCATTGCTTTTAAATCTGCCACCAAATCTATAAGCACAAAATATGTGGTTACAACAAGATGGAGCTTTAGCCGATTTTTTGCGACAGGTTCGAATTTTTAAAATGCATTTTATTTTTCTGGGATTATTTTAGTGAAAAATTATTTGGCCTTTCTCTAGAATAAAAAAGATATATATTTCTTTTTAACATTCGGTAATAAATAACGGTCCTTTTATTTAGAAGACTGTACATTTTAAAGTTTCTTGATATTGAACCGCGCATGTAGTATTATGTATGGTTTATAGAGTTTAAAAGTGCAATATAAGATAAAAAGAATATTCGTATATCCAAGAATACCAACTTTGAATGGCCTTTAGTTGACCTTTAAAAATTAAAAACAAGAATATCTTTATATTATCAAAATCAACTGCCTTTTTAGAGCTGCACATTATTTTATTTTTTTTAATCCACCTAAACACTTTAAAACAAATTATACCAGTCCAATGAGAAAGCACAGTGTCTCATATTTTTCTTTAATTGGACAAGCACAGCTTTCTAAACGACCACCTAGTTTAACACAAAGTCTGCAAAGCTATGTGGTCCAGTTGTAGCAAATTCACTTTTAGGCGTTTAGATTTACTGAACTAACTGCGCTTTTAGACAATAAAATAAAAAGTTACTCGTTTCCGCGTCAGATTTATGAACGAACCTAGCAAATTAAAAGTTTTTGATGGCAATATTTTAGGCCTGTAATAATTTAAAAATTTCTTTAAATATTATAGTGTATTAAACAGGTTTCCGTTATTTTTTAAACATAAGTCTGATCTTCTAACTGTTGAACTTAAAACATCACGTAACATCTCTGGTGTAATACTGTTAAATGCGACCGTTACACATTCTCGTAACTGTTTAAATTTAAAAGAATAATATTGGTAAACTGGTTTTTAACAAAACCCCATATAAGTCCCAGAGAAGTTGGAACTGGGGATCAAATACGCGAATATCTTTTAATGTAGAGGTCTAACCAATTTTCCAGAAAATCACAGAGATACTCTTAAATCCTGTTTCAGAATTATATGTGCAGAGCACCGTCTTGTTGAAAACTGGAACAACATGATCTGAAGTCAGAGGTGGGGCTATAAACAGTCTTTCTTAAATTAGTTTTTCAACGTGCCTATTTGAAGACTTTAAAAAATAGTGAAATACAGTTTTCTTTTTAACTAAAAATATGGTATTTGATACGATATATGATTTGTAATAAAAATAAATCATTTCATTAGTTTTTATTACAACTATATATCACACAAATCCCATTTTTTTTTAGTTAAAAGAAAATTGTATTTTTCTATTTTTTTAAAGGGTTTTTTGGTGAAGTGTAAACGATTTTGAAGGACTGGCTAGATAATTAACAGGAATGAATGAATGCAAATTAACAAAAAACAAACCGCCTCCTTACAAATCATAATGAGACGAGTCACAGGTTGATTCTGACAACGTAAAAATATTAAAAACTGAAGACCACACCAAAAAAAAAGAGAATTTTACTAAATTATTGAAATTCAAAAAAAATTAAAAAGCAATAATAAACTAAAAACAGTGATTGACGACAAACCTAATAAAATGAGAAATTAGATTTTCTCATTAATTGAATTTGATAGTCCCGGACAATTTCATGGTTACAACTGTCAGCAAACAATTGTTATATGTAAATTGATCCAATGAAATAATTTTATCTTTTAATGCAAAGGGACTAGTTATCAATTAAAGAGAACATTTATCTGAATAAAACAAAATTTAAAGAAAAAGAAAATAAACACCCATCTCTATAAAAATAACTTAACAGCTTTTTAACACTAAACAACAAAAACATAATGCATTTCTGCCAAAACAAGATCTAGCATATAAACCAAGTTCTAAAAATGTAACGTGCTCCTTGGCTCGTAAGCCATCTGTTTTCGTTAGTTTGTTTGTATGTAAAATATAAATGTTAACTATAAGGTGTTTAGTGATTTAATGTGCACAGAAACAGTAATTACAAAACTGCTGCAGACTACTACTACTGTTTGAAAAGGCTAGGAATTTCCAGCCGAAACGTCACAATTAAAAAAATACATTTTTCTGAAAAAAACACTTCTTTTCTTTTTTTTCCACCGTCAATTCTTGAAGACTGCAAAACCCAAGAAACACCTTCTGAAATATATATATATATATATATATATATATATATATATATACATATATATATATATATATATATATATATATATATATATATATATATATATATTTATACATATATACATATATATATATATATATATATATATATATATATATATATACATATATATATATATATATATATATATATATATATATATATATATATATATATATATATATATATATATATATATATATATATATATATATATATATATATATATATATATATATATATATATATATACAGGGTGGCCCACCAACATTCAGCCTCTGGGCTCTTTCTACTACAAAACAAAAAGTATTAGGGAAAACTTTTAGCATGGTCATGGGTCTCCATGAGGTGGTTATTTAAAAATATTGAAATGCACAGGGTGAATCAAAAAGAAAAGGTACACACAAAGCCACATTTTTTCTTATGTAACACCTAATATTTTTCTTATTTTAGATAATATAGATCCAAATGAAAGGTGTTACTGTTATATTTCCTATACCTATAACTGACCGTTTCTGAGAAATTTAGATAAAATAAAATACAGATCATTAATGAAAATTGTCATAACTGCAACATGTAGAACTGAGCTTGTTGTTCAGAATTAAACAAAATGGGTTGTTACTGTTTGTTAACTATCACATAAAAGTTTTACTTTAATATTATACATATAGCTGTGAAAATTGGCCTTCAAAGTTTGGATAATACTGGGTTGCAGCACATACCATTCTCGCAACATCATTATTCTCCAAACAAATGTTTAAATAAATCTATAATTAAATAATTTTTATCAGTCAGCTTAAATAACGCCTAAATTTTTATTATGAAAATCGATTTTTGAAATGGACTGGTAAATTCCTCCAATAAACGTTTGATTTTAAAATCTATAATTTAATAATTTAGTATCAGTCATTTTTAAATATTGCACATAATAATTACTCTTAAAATCACGGACGCCCTGTATTAAAGGGAAACCATACGGTATAAGGTTCACGCACCGCTGAAAGTGAATTTGACTATCGATTTTTATCCGTTTATAACACCACTCGGGTACGCCCGGTCTGGTTGTAAGCCCAAGTAAACAACCGGAGCGCGTTAAGAACCGTCCTGTTCAAGTGATACCCTTAATGGTCATAGTGGATTCTGGCTGATGGGACAAAATTGAATCAGCTGGATAGACGCTTTAAACGCACTGATCTCTATTTTAAACGGGAGCAAATCGTCGTTGAATGTTACATAACTAAGTGTTTAATGCTTGACCAGTGATAAAGAGTGTGTGCGAGTTGAATAGACAGCCGTGTATTAGGGCATATATACACGAAAATCATAAGACTTGGGATCAATCTATTTTTCAAATAGCTCAGGCCATTCGTTTAGCAAAACATGACGTTACTGGTTTTTCTCCTGCTTTTCTTACCTTTGGTAGAAACGTTCCTGTTGATGGAGCTTTCTATGGCTTAATTTCAGAAAACAGTAAAAACAAGTTAAATATCTCTGAAAAGATACACAATCCAGATACCATTCAAAACTTACCTGACATTTATGAAAATGTTCGGAAAAAGCTCTACAACTCATATAAAAAAAGCAAAAAACGTTATGATTTGCGAAAACGAGATGCCCAATATCATGTGGGTGATTATGTCTGGAAGAGAAATTATGTTTTGTCAAAAGCGGCTGACGCATTTGCTGCGAAACTAGCACCTAAATATATTCCTTGTGTTGTAAATAGGGTTCATTCAAAGTTGGTTTACGGTTTGAGGGATATGGACGGAAATGATTTGGGTAGGTGGCATGTTTCCGATATAAAACCTGATACCACGAGAGATTGTTCGGAGGACTTAGAGTCATATGAGTCGGATACTTCTAGCTATAAATCTTTATCTACCTAGTATTTTTATTAATACAAATATGCACCAAAAAACAATTGTACACATTCATTGTGTGCTGGCGCCCATATACCTTTCCTTATATCTACTAAATATTTCATTAATAAATATAAAATCTGTTGAATTTATAAGATTTAACTGACTATATTGATTTATTCTCTTTGTAAAGAAATTTTGTGATTACCTTTAAAATTTACACTGCCTTGCAGAGGAGGCAGTCATGGACATGCCGGCAATCATCCTAGCGAGATTGATCTGGTATGGGTGATTGTGGACATGTCTGTGAAATATTAAAGAATCTTTCTGCACGGGGATCTCGTGGGGGTAAGAGTCCACCAAATGCCGAAATATGGTCTGCCTTCAGCGTCCATATTTCTTTTGACAACACTCCACAATTGAATTTTGTGGTGTTTTTCTTTCTAAATAGTCAGTTCCTCTCCTTTCTTATTCATATATGATTAAATTGCCTATGGTAATTAGGTTATGGAAAATTTTCCAGATTGTGGAAAATTTCTAAATATGGTGCATATTTGATTAATTGAATTTATCTCCTCAAATTTATTTATTCTTCTAATTCTTATAAATTTCCTAAATTATAAAGAAATCCCTGATTGTTGGTGCATTTTTGATTAAATTGTATTATCTCCTAAATTCGTCTACGTATTCTTATGACTCCTACAGGAGCTCACAAATCCATCATGGTTTGCTAGAAGGTGGCTAGGCACATGAGTTTTTGCTATTTCATGTCTATTCCATCTACAAAACACCTATCATTGGAAATAAACGAGACAATTGCCTCAACCATCCCATTACGGCAGACATTCTTTCCGATATAGGTATGTTTGAAAAAAAATTCTGTGAATAAGGTGACCACCTACCTTAAATAATTGATTGTAATAAGTTATCTTTTATTCTGAAGATATATGAAATGGATTAAACTTTTGTGACCTTTCGGATTTCTGAAGGCTTTAGCATTCTTTTGAGGCCCGTTCAATACCATGGTTGTCTGTGAATATACGTGGATTTTTTTTCCTCTCCTCTCTATCTTCCTTGTTATAGGTGATCAAACATTCTTGTGATGTTGTGATCAATATAATGAAATTTATTCTTTTTACGTAATGTCAGGATTGATGGGAACACTTGGTTACCAGTGAATTGTCCTCATATACGCAGGTACGAATGTTGGACGTCAATCTGATATGTGTGGTAGGGGAAGATTATTACTGTATAGTAATGTCTTCAATTTTGATGATATATTGATATAGATTGAATTATTGAAGTGTATTGACACGTGTTTTTGTTTGACCCTTGACCGGATTATTTTTTGTTTATTCAGCCATAGAGCTTTCAAATAATTTGCTATTAAATTCCATAATGTCATTCTGCTTAAATTTATTTCTTTTGTTGAATTGTAAGAGCCTACAAAAAAGTTTTAAATGCAACTTATGGCCTTACGTATGTAGTCGATTTATTGTTAGTCAGAAGGTGGTTCTGCTAAAATTGAAAATTAGAAATTTGCTTTAAACAATTACCTGGGGTTTTATATTAATATTTATATAATCCTCACTCTTCTTTTTTTGTTGTTTGATTTTCGGTCGTTGTCGGGATGAGGTATGATTGGTGCGATCGGATGTCGTATTCCATACTCTCCGGAAGAACTTCTATAGATCTTCCGAAGAGTGAACTGAGCGGAATGTCGGTTCATGGGGGGTGGAAGTCTGAGCCATAGTAACGTCCCTAGGGTTGGTTTTGTCCACGGTGTATGGCAGGGCCAGACTACTGTGATCAGGCTCACCGTTCGGTATCGGATCGGGGGTTGCGACAGGTCGGTAGGTAGAAGGATACTCCAAACTGAGACGGCCTACGCCTAAATTTAAAATAATACTTTTCTTGGGTGAGGGTTTATAATTTATTAATTGGGTTTTTTTTCTTTATATATAAATATATATATTTGTCTTTTGGGTGTAACGAGCACTTAAGCTTACCTACGATTAATACTGTTGATTCTTTTAAGAATTTTTTAGTAGATAGATACTAAATATATCCTCCCCTCTTTGTTAATAGACATTGGGGTGCCTTATTGTCTTGCCGTTTCAGAAAACAACCTCATTAAGTAGGCGTAGCTATGCAAGCTACAGTTTTCTGAGTTAAATTCCCTTAACTTGACTCTAAATTCAATTTCAATTGTAAATTTTCCTTTATATTCTCCCTTGAATGTTGGTTGCGGTTTCGGTTCTTCCCAAATTTAAAAATAATTTCCTCATTCTTGCGGTTCTATTCAACTCAGCACACTTTAACGTTTTTTCCTTGTTTCATAAAGAAAGGATAATGATTGCGGTTGTGTCAGATACAGTCAACATTCTGATGCCCACCTATTGACCATATTGTATGCGTCGAAACGTGATTTTGGGAAAAATTACGGGGTAATTTTTTCTGGGGTGACGGAGTGTGTTGCGAGTATTTACACGATTCTCGCAACATCATTATTCTCCAAACAAATGTTTAAATAAAATCTATAATTAAATAATTTTTATCAGTCAGCTTAAATAACGCCTAAATTTTTATTATGAAAATCGATTCTTGAAATATCAGAAATTCTCCAAATAAACGTTTGATTAAAATCTATAACTTAATAATTTAGTATCAGTCATTTTAAATATTGCACATAATAATTACTCTTAAAATCACGGACGCCCTGTATTAAAGGGAAACCATACGGTATAAGGTTCACGCAACCGCTGAAAGTGAATTTGACTATCGATTTTTATCCGTTTAGACAACACACTACACTCGGGTACGTCTGTCTCGCTTGTAAGCTCAAGTAAACAACCGGGAGCGCGTTATTAAGAACCGGCCTGTTCAAATGATACCCTTAATGGTCATAGTGGATTCTGGCTGATGGGACAAAATTGAATCAGCTGATAGACGCTTTAAACGCACTGATCTCTATTTTAAACGGGAGCAAATCGTCGTTGAATGTTACATAACTAAGTGTTTAATGTTAATTAGTGATAAAGAGTGTGCGAGTTGAATAGACAGCCGTGAATTACGGTATAAAGTTAAGGTTCGTGGTACTCCTGTCGTTTAAAAAGAGTACTGCCCTTTCAAGGGCCACGTGAGTTGAACAACCTCTGTCATTGGATCTTGATTTTTGGTAGCAGGGAGTAGAATCGGAAGGTAACTAGAATTTTCTGCGACGAAGTCTCTTTGGCTCGCGACATTTTTCGAGGTAAGTTGGTCTCCTTAAATTCTCCTAAACTTTGTTTAAAGATTTAACTTTATCTATATGCTATGTATAAACGTGCATAATTCTTATAAAATTGTTCACGTTCTGGATTTGTAGAAATCCAAAATATATTCCTGTAAAGGAGTAAATTCCTGAAAAAGGGATTTTGTGAGAGGTTTTCTTTTTCTACGTTTACGCCAAGCCGGCGCCATTTTATAAAACCCATGAGGTGTTAAGTTAAGTCGGAGATAATATCCTGACTTGCAAATGCGTTGCTGATGTTCCAGATTCTTAAAAAAAATAAAAAATAAATTTTTTATTTGGAACATTTCTCCTTAAAGATAGACCTTTTTCTGCTGTTCCTTTTTATTTTAGCTCAAACCTGGATAAGATCCTAGGATCAACGCCGGTAGGCACTAGAAGTCCTGGTGGATACAGGATTGGGAACAAGCTACAACAGTGAGGAATGTCCAATTTATAGGATTGGAAAAGCATCAGTAGCGTGAGATCTGGATCAGGAGTGCTTATGAAATTGAATCACAGGTGAGTCAAAATTTATAACTATTACTGTTGTTGCACATTAGGTGTGAAAGATAAAGTTTGACTCAAATCCTGTCGGGTTCAATTTTATTTTAAGGTCCAGTTTCTCTGGGGAATAGTGGGGTTTTATTTTTTCTTTAGGAAAAGAAACCAATACAAAATCCTTTCATTTAGTTTACCTTTCTGTATGGTGAAAAGCCATACATTTATCTTACCTTATCGGAGAAAGTGCTAGAGGATAGCATTTTTTCTTATCTTATCTTATCTTGACTTATCGGGGAAAGCACTACGCGTTAGTGTGCTTTTCTTTCGTACTGTGCAGTACGGAGTTATCGTATGTTGTAAAAAAAAATTGAATTAAGCACGTGATTGGGAGATCACTTATTCTGGAAGGGTGTCGCGACCAAAAGCAAACAAAATTTCATCTACCTTGGGTGGATTAAATTTTTATTTATTTTTGTTTTCTTTAGCTAGATGAAACAATAAATCTTGCCTAACCTGTAAATAATTGTAACATATATATCTTAATTACTTATCTAAGTATTATTTTCACTTAGATTGACCTTTGGTTCTTTTATTTTAAGGATAACATTGTAAATATTTCGCTTTATTTAAATTTGATATAACTTTATCAAAGTCACAGGAAAACCCTGTGAAACTATTTATTTTGTTCTCGGATTACTGCAAAGTTAATTTGATTTAAAATTTCGATTACCTTTAAATTTATAGAAATTCTTACGAATTCTCATGTTTATGTTTTGATTTCTGATAAATTAAAACTGTGAACGATTTACTTTGTTCTCCGATTACTGCAAATTAATTTATTTAATTTTCATTACCTTTAATTTATAGAAATTCTTACGAATTCTCATTTTATGTTTTGATTTCTGATAAATTAAAACTGTGAACTATTTACTTTGTTCTCCGATTACTGCAAATCAATTTAGTTAATTTCATTGCCTTAAATTTATAGAAATTCTTACGAATTCTCATTTTGTGTTTTGATTCCTGATAAATTAAATAGAAATTTGTTAAGTTTACGTTTCACCAAGGTATAAATCCTTGATTTATTTTGTGCAAGAATTTATGAGATTTTATAAATTTCTATTTACTTTCGAGCAACTTAAGTAGTAAATCTGTTAATTTTTTTTACTTTTAAATTGTGAAAACTCTTACAAATTACCACCTTATTTCTTTAGTTCAAATAACCTAGATATAAACTTGTTTAAAATTTTAAGAAAGAATGTCTTCACCAAGGCGTGAATTCTACAATTATTAGTTACCAATTTAAAACCATTTAGTCAATTTGAAAATTTCTTAGTTGTTAAAACATAACTCATAAATTAAAATTTTCCTTTTATAACCTTTGGTGTACCGATACTGCCTTCTTTTTTTTTTCCTTTTTATGTACTGCTACATACTGCAACCTATACTGGCCGCTGCTACGGTGACGTCATCGTCCAGCCAACAGAGACGCGTTTGCTAAGGAAGGTTACCTACATCCAGACCACAGCGCAGGATAGAAGGAAGGTATATCAACTACGCCAAAGGGGTCACCAAAAACAAACCAACCAACAAGAGATTGATTTCAAATTGGCACCCATTTCAATTAGTCATTAACAAAAATGTCAACAATGATATATGTAAATATGTAAAAAGCATATTAGACATTAGATGTGTTTTTAAAAATTCTTAATCTTTTATTTTACACTTGTACCTGTTAGGAGTTAGTTGTCTTTAAAATTTTATCTATTTAAAAATTATTACCAGCGTGCTCGAACCTTTTAAACGCCCTGAGCTAACCTTTCATCTTTGCAGGAGAGGCAAAGGAAAAAAATACTCTTCAAAATACTTGCTCTTCCCTCTTGTTCGTTCCAGCTGTATACAGTGGGGTCAAAAGAATATTGAAACTCTTTTTTTAAAAAACCCATAAAAAGTCCAGAGAAGTTAAGTCCGGGGATCGCGCTGGCCAAGACATTTTAAATAGGTTCCAATCCATTTTCCAGAAAATCGCTGCTAGAGATACTGTTAAACTTGCCAGAATTATAACAACTAGGATCTGGCAGGGTAATTATAAAACAGTTTCTAAATGTTTCAACGCCTACTTAAAAATACCTTTAAAAAAATAGGAAAATACAGTTTTTGTTTTAACTAAAAAATTTTTGTAAATAAAAATGAAATCATTTCATTAGTTTTTATTACAAATCATATATCATTACCAAACCCATTTTTAGTTAAAAGAAAAATTGAATTTTTCTTTTTTTTAAAGGGTTTTTTTTAATTTAGTGCGGGTTAAACGTTTTAAAGACTGTTTAGATAATTTAATACATTCAAAATAGAATTAATGGACATAAATTGACAAAAAAAAACAAACCCCCTTTTTAAAATCATAGAACAGACACGAGTCACAGGTTTGATTTTGACAACGTAAAAATTTTAAAAAACTGAAAACCACCCCAAAAAAAAAGAAAATTTTACTAAATTATTGAAATTCAAAAATAAAAACACAATAAATCTAAAAACAGACCCCTAGACAACCTAAAAAAATTTTTATAACTTATAATTAAATAGAACATTTTATCTAATTAAAAAAAAATTTAAAAAAAAAAGAAATAACACCCTTTTTAAAAATAATTAACGTTTACCAACAAAAAAATGATAATGCATTTCTGCCAAAATAAGATCAGTATACAAACCAAGTTTTAAAAATGTAACGTGCCCCTTTGGGGCTCGGCTTGTATCTGTTTTCGTTAGTTTATTTGTATGAAAAATGTAAATGTTAACTAAAAGGTAAGTGTTACAGGTAAGAGATAGGTGTTATTATATAGCTTATAGGATAATGTTATATACCTATTATTGCTTATTTTTATTTCATACACATATATATTATTATTTATTATTTGTTTAAAATTCTAGGTATTAAATTTTATTTCATACAACCCAAAATTATTATTATTATAAATATTTACAAAATATATATTTTAAATATTTCCCCTTAAAACTGTACACTCAGTATATTATTATTTTGTATTATTTAAGAAAATTCATTAACCCCAACATGTCATGATTATTGTATTTATCATACCCAAGTCAGGAAAACCCTTTTTTCGATGCTCTCAAATTTTTTAATGTAGAAAAACAGATCCCAGGTACTTTTGTCAAGATTAGTGCGGCCGTTCTGTTTTTATTACTAATTACATTCCGTCGTTTTATTTTAAAGTCCCCAAAACATATCAGAAGTGGGGATAACCCTACGTGTTAAAATTTCTAATAAAGGATTCCGATGATTTTAGAAGTGGAAAAAATTGTGAAAAATTTCGCAACACTTCAAAGTGGGAAAAAACGCGAAACAAATACGGAAAGGGTGGGAAAAGACATTCGAGTCCGTCCGTCAACCAATAGTAGTGATAGTGAACAGGACATCTCCCGAAAAAAAAAAATAAAATCGAAGAAATAATTTCAAAAGGTACGTGCGTAAAATCAAATGAACAAATGCAAATTCCGGGAAATAGTGCGCTAACTACAGTAGTGCCGCAAAACCCCCCGGGGAAAATCCGGAAAATTTTTCTCAATGTGATTATGCCAAATTTCGATCCGAAAGACGGTGATATAAACGCAGTACGGGAAAAATAAAATTGACCAGTTGGCTTTAATTTATAGTTGCCCTGACTTAAAAATCGTACGTCTTGCAAGCTGTTGACTGGAATGACCAAGATTTGGTACAATGGGTTGTCAGAGTACAACAAAAAAAGAGGAATGGAAAGAGGCGATTTTCCATCACATGCGTATTTTGTAGACAACTTGGGAAAAACATGCTTGAAAAAAAAGTCATAGAGGTTTTAATTCTTCTAGAGATCTCGGTGGTAACGTATTATTTGAATTATGTACATACCTTAATAATTTCATTAGTAACTGAAAATACCAACTAACATAAACTGCGTACGTTTCTTTTTGAGGGTTTACATCGGGGTGCACTTTAACTATATCCTTAGCATATCTTAGTAAAAATATGTAGAAATAAAAATAATAATAAATTAAAACATTTTTTTAAACATTAGGATTTTGGACGCCTGAAAAAATCAATCTAATTTCGGGCACATATTAAAATGGACTTTAATTTTATATTCAGTTTAAATATCTTTCATATTTGAGTTAATTAAGTTATGTTACTTTAAAAAAATTTAATTCTTTAGTTTTCCTTAGTTTAAAAAGTATTAAAGTGTTTATTTAATAGTGAATAACCAAAAGTTATTTTCATTTACTGTGTCAACAATATTTTTTAAAGTCCACTCTTCGACGACAAAATAAAAAAATAATTAATTGACTACTGCATGCTGCACATACTTAAAGATATATGAGTAAAATAAGTTTTCTTATCATTATATAGGGTATCCGGCTAGTGCAAAAGACCGATTTCAAAAAAAGTTATTCATCATTTAGGTATCAAAAGAAAAATTGTTCTTATCTTTATAATTTAAATGGGCTAAAGATTTATTCAAAATAATAAAAAAAAGAAGACTGAAAATGCGAAAAAAGGGTTAAAAAAAGTTAGGCAACCAGTTGGGAAAAGCACAGTTTTTCGTAACAAGCAGATTTCGGAACGCGGAAGCAAGTTCCGCAAAAGAATGAGAGTTATGAAAAATAGAGTTTTCCAACGCTTTCCACACAATAATTTTCTAATTTTTAAAATGATCAATGATCTAATATATATAATATATATATATATATATATATATATATATATATATATATATATATATATATATATATATATATATATATATATATTTTTTTTTTTTTGATACAATATGATTCTTTTAATTTAGTTAGCAAAGAAAAAAAAATTTTTAGATTGATACGAACCCAAATGTGAGAAAATGTTACCCCTCCTAAGTAAAGCTAACCGAAAGGTTTGAGTTTAAAAATTTAAATTTACTTATTTAAAGATACCCAAGATCTATTTGCTATTAGAAAATGCACACTATTTCATACCCCTTTTTTAAATCACCGTTATTTCTAAAGGTGTATTTTAGGGCAGACCGACGGCATTAAAAATCTGTGTTTCCTGATTTAGGGACCACAAAAAATACTTGCAAAAAACCGGCGTTGCTATTTTTTGCTATTACTATAAAATTCTTTAGCCTTAAGAGAAATAGAAATAATACAAAAATGTGGATCTTTAATTATTTATTTATTTTTAAAAGCTAAAAAAGGAGTCTGAAGACTGAATTTGACGGAAATTTAAAGCTGACAATCGCAAAATGCTGGCAACGTTTGCTGAGATATTCATCATCACTTGAAACCAAACAAACCTTATTTACTTTATTTTCCCTTTTCTTTTGCAAGAATTTCCCTTGATTTTTACATTGGAAACCAATATTTCAAACCCCTTTTTAAAAACTCGTTTTTTATATTAATTTTACATTTTTTCCCATTTAATTGCAAACCTCCACTTTCAAACGCCGAAAACGTGTAGGCAACCATGTATACACTACCCTTTTTTTGTAAACAAATGTGGTTCCCTTTGCACTTGAAAGTTCGCAATTTAAGGGAAAAAAAAGGTGTAAAATAAATAAAAATACAAGGTTTTAAAAGGTGTTTATAAAATATTGTGTGCCATTTTAGTGTAACAATCAAGAAATCGGGTACAAAAAGAAGGGGGAATATAGTGTGAAAATTAGGTTAGTTTGATTTTAACTTTGATGATGAATATCTCTAAACGAAATTGCCGAAAATTTTTTTGCAGATTCGTAATCACCCCCCCCAAAAAACCCCGTATACCAAATTTCAGTCAAAATCGGGGAGGAGGCAACTTTCGAGACATACTGAAAAGCTCTTTTCTTAAAAAAAAAAACTAAAGGATTTTTTTGCTAAATAATTTTTTAAATTTATTTAGTTTTTTTAGTTCATAGAAGTTAATACGAAAAATAATATTTTTTTTATCTATTTTAAAAAAACGAATTAAAGGGTCCGGTAGTTAAGCTCCATTTTCGATTTGAAAAAATAAATATTACAGATAAAAAGAACACATTTTGTTTAGTAGATTTCAAAAGAAAACTGAAAAAATGCATTTTTGCAGAGAAAATAAAAATTAAAAGTCTAAAAATACTGTTTTTAGGTTGCGGGTCAGAATTGCACGTTGTCGGATAAAAAAAAAAATTGTTCGACAGCGCATTTATGATAAAGAAATTTTACTTTTAATGAGGAAACCAACGACAACAAAACCAAACTAGGTAAGAGTTTGAAAGTTTGTTGTTGGTTAGTTCTGATTTGTTTTATAAAAAAACTCCATTTTTTGGAAATGGAAAAACAACCCTTCAATAATAAAAAAAATTTTTAAAGAAAACATCTGGCAACATTGCTTTTTTAAGGGGGGAAATCCTAAACAAAATGACATGTATCATCTCTTTTGTAGGTATTCTTTCATTTTTTTTCGTGTTGGTCAGCCAAAATTTTTAGTATATTTTATATGGGAAATAAAGAAATTATTTTATTTTGTGTTAATATAAGTGAAAAAAAATTTAAATTTTTTTAGGCACTATGTGTTTTAAAAGGAAAAAAATAATGAAAAAAATATATCAAAATATTGCTGTTTAAAATGGAGCTAAAGTTCACCGAAACCCGAATTAAAGTTATGTCTACTTTTATTTCAATATTTGTACGTACGAACAAAAATAACATTCAACTGAACTTTTAAAAAAATAAATCGGCTTTACACTAACGGCAGTAAGTATTTGCAATTTAAAACACCGGTTGATAACTGGTTAAATTTAAGAAGAAGGAGAAGGATCCTGTTTAATTAAATTTTAAGATAACAGCATGTTGTGACGTTTTGTTTCTTCATTTTACGTAACGATCTGGTAAAATTAATTATATACATAAAAAAATTACATATTTAAATAAGTACCTGATTCAATTTAAAAGCAGCTTAGTGGTAATTAATAATTTAGCAAAAAATTAAGAGAGGGAAAACCCAACAAATATTTGATAAGAAAAAGATCTTACAGACTTTAAATTTTATTAATATACAAAAAAAAATAAAGTTTATTACTTTACAAAAAAAGTATGTTTATGCCTGCCTAGACTGAGCATAAGGTAGTCAAATGGAAGAAAAGAGGGTTTTCTTTTTCCAATTGACAAACCTAATCAGCCTTACATACATGGCATATTTACCATCTAGGCCCATATACAAAAAGCGTGGGTGGATATTCTTATATATTAATGGTAGTGGATCATACCTTCCAAAATATTTATTTTGCCAAAATATCAAAGACAGTTTAATCTGGGGGAAAAAATAAGACTTTAAAAGACCTTTTCAGTTTATTTTCTGTGCCTAAAAGAATTGTTTCAGACTGCGGAAGGTTTTAAAAGTAAAAATTTAAGACTTTCTCAAGAATATAAATTAACACATTCTAAATGCTGTAGCTTCACTCAGATCAAATGGTCAAGTAGAAAGGTATAACCTAACGTTAACAACTGCCATTAATACGTTTATCTGACGAAAGTGAATGGTGTTAAATTTTACCGATGTAGTATGGGGGAATTAATAACTCTAGAAAATTCTAGAAACGGGAAAATTAATTTCATAAATTAATGTTTGGGTTTGACAACTAAATCACCCTTTATTTAACGAAATTCCCGAGAGGTAAACAGAACCCGGATCAAGATTGCAAAAGAAAAGATAAACAGGCATTAAAATGAAAAGAATTTTTGACTCTAAAAGGAAACCTGCAAAATCTTAAAAAGAAGGGACTGTACTCGGGGCTGGTTCAGGAACTGCAAACACAGAAGTCTATAAAAAGGGGTCTTAAGTATGGGGGCCCATATAAAATTAGTAAAGTCCATACGAATGACAGATACACAATGCTCTGGGGAAAATAAAGGGTATAAAAGTATTCAGTAACTGTCCCGGTGGATCAGCTAAAAATATATACTGGTGGAGTTTGGAACAACGATTCGGATAGTTCAATAAACAGTACAGAAAAACCTTAGATCTGTTGGGAAGGCAAATTTAAAAAAAAAAGCAGATCTAATAGAGCAAAAACTTAAAAAAGCAGATCTCTAATAGACAAAAACTTAAAAAGCAGAGCTCTAATAGAGCATAAAAAAAAAAAAAAAGCAGAGCTCTAATAGGAGCATAAAACTTAAAAAAGAGACTCTAATAGAGCATAATAAAACTTAAAAAAGTAGAGCTGTAATGGGAGCATAAAATTTAAAAAAAAAAAAGCAGAGCTCTAATGGGGCAAAAAAATTAAATAAAAAAAAAGCACAGCCTAATGGGAGCAAAAAAACGTACATAAAAAAGGAACTCAATACCAGTACAAAAAGTAAAACAAAGCTCTTTTTTTTTGAGCATAAACTAAATAAAATTGAAATTACTTTTTTTTCAGGGACATAAAGGAAGTGAGGTCGACTAAAAAGTAGGATGGCCGAATGTTACGGTTATATAGATATTGTTTTAAATATATAGCTTATAGGATAATGTTATATACCTATTATTGTTATTATATTCATACACATATATATTATTATTATTTTTTTAAAAAAAATTCTTATTATTATTATTCTTTTTTTAATCTTTTAATTATTATTATTATAAATTTTTAAAATATATATAGTATTATTCACTTAAACTGTACACTCATATTATTATTTGTATTATTTAAGTAAATTCTATTAGTCACCAACATGCCATGATTATTGTATTTATCATACCCAAGTCAGGTAAACTTTTTTTTCGATGCTCTCAAATTTTTTTTAATGTAGAATAAGCAGATGGCAGGACTTTGCCAAGATTTAGTTGCGGCCGTTTGCATTTATCGGTTGTAGAATAAATCTTTTATTCTAATTGTTCGTTTTTTTTTAAAAGGGACCAAAACAAAAAGCTTAGGGGATTTAATAAACAAGAACAGTAATTGAAAAAAAATTGTTAGACACTACCTACTGTTTAAAAAAGGCTAGGAATTTCCAGCCGAAACGTCACAATTAAAAAAATACATTTTTCTGGAAAAAAAACACTTTTCTTTTTTCCACTGTCATTTGAAGGATCAAAACCCAATATATATATATATATATATATATATATATATATATATATATATATATATATATATATATATATATATATATATATATATATATATATATATATATATATATATATATATTTTATATATATATATATATATATATATATATATATATATATATATATATATATATATATATATATATATATATATATATTAACAGGGGGGCCCCAAACACAGGGGGCCTCGATTTTCTACGAGAAATGAAAGGAAAAACTTTGGCACGGTCATGGGGGTTCATGGGGGCATATTTAAATTATTTTTTAGCACATATCAAGCTATACCCTTTATTTTAGATATTATAGGGCCAAAAAAAGGGGTTATTGTTTATTTTTACCTTTCCGAACTTGAGAAATTTAGAGAAAAAATGCCCGATCATTTTAAAATTGCTTATTAACGACAGCTGCTTGTTAAAATTGTTTTAAAGGGTTTGAAATATCACATCATTTTACACTAATATACAGAAAGGGAAGTAAACCAAAGTTTGATCACATTTTAAAATATCTCTTTGATAGCCTATTTTGAAAAACCCTTTGGAATTAGGGTTTTTATACCATATCTTTTGCTTTTATGGTTTATTTTAAAACCCTGTTCAAATTTAAAAAACCTTTTTGTGTAATTTTTTTGGCCCCAAGTTTTAAAATTTTGAAAATAAGATGTATCTCGAAATTAAGGCAAAAATAATAAAATCCCAAATATTACTTAAAATATTAAATCATTCTTAAAAAGAGGATCGAAATAATAAAAAATCCCAATTGTTGAGACGAAATATGTAAATTGCCCGTTTCTTAGCAAATGTATCAGACTTGAAAAAAAAACTACTCGTGTTCCAATTCCACCCCACGTTAACAGACCATCCGTGCTGGTGATCCAGGGTTCCAATAATATTAGATTATCGTCACTGTAGTGGTTTTTTGTTAAATAATCCGTTGTTATAAAAAAAAAGGGGATTCATTTGTTAAGAAACAAGGGCACACCATATTTGTCTCCCAAAAAATGGGGCATGTGTGCCTTCTACTATATTTTCGATCCTCATTTTTAAGAATGCTTTAATATTTTTAGAAAAAGACATAAATTGAGTTATACTTTTTCCTTTTCTTGAGACACATCTTATTTTCAAAGTTTAAACTTGTTTTTAGGAACACGTGATTTTAATAAAAGGTTTTTACTTACGGGTACAGTGTGTTTCATTTTTTAAAAAAAATGATAAGTCAAATATTAAAACGCCCCTTTGTATTAAAAAAACAGAAGAGATAGGTATAGGAAACCCTCATATGGTTTTAAAGGAATTTAGTTCCCAAATGTCAAAATAGGGTACAAATACAGGGTGTTCCATTTAACTTAAGAAAGTTATTTAATAAAATGTGTGTCCAAACTGTAAGGCAAAATTTTTTTCAACACTCTGTATAATATTAAAGTAAAACTTTTTTTGTTATAGTTAACTTAAACTTTGTGCTAAATTTAATTACGAGCAGCTCGTTATATGTTCGGGTGTAAACAATTTTTAAATTATGGTCTTTTATTTTTAATTTCTAATTTCTCAGAAAAGGTCAGTTTTAGGTATAGGAAAATAACAATAACTTTACCTTTTTTTTGGTATTTAGTTTCCCAAAAATAGAAAAATATGGGTGTCCATAAGGAAAATATAGCTTTTATATGTACTTTCTTTTGGGTCACCCACATTTCAAAAAAAATTTTTAAATATGTCCATTATATATATATATATATATATATATATATATATATATATATATATATATATATATATATATATATATATATATATATATATATATATATATATATATATATATATATATATATATATATATATATATTAGCTTAAAATTTTTATAAAGGTAAAAAATATATTAAACAAAACCCTATAACCTTAAAATATCAAAATTCTTCTTAAATAACAAAGCCCCACGGCGAAGTCTTTTAAATCTTGCTTATATTTGACCTTTATAAATTAACAAGACTGAGTGTGTGAGTGCTTATCCAGTTAATTTTTTTTTAGTTTTAAGGCCAAACATTTTATCCTGTTGTTACATTTGTACTATATTCAATTTGCCTGACCTGCCGCCAATCGTACTATAATACCACGGATTTCATCTACTCAGATTTTAAAATATTCGCGTGTAGCTTGATTTTAACAATAAGACTACAAAGGGCGGCGGTTATTACAATAAAATCATCAGTCATATTATATATTTTAGTCTAGGGAAGTATTGCAAAAGCCTAGTCGTATTAAAAAAATCTAGGCGTATTATAATATGACGGATTACATTACAATAAGCATGCGACATATACATTAAAACAGTGGTAAAATGATTAAATGGTTCTAAACATTTTAAATTAAAAACTTTAATGATAAAACTTAGCTACTAAATGAAAAAATATTATTTATTTCATACTGTATCTTAATATACTACATTACGTTGTCAGTTTAAGTCCGAAAATGATACATTACATCACTAGGCCGGTAAAGTAACTTTATCGGACTGAAACTGAAATGCAGTATTTTTACTAACATAGGGTTAATTCTAAACAATTTTAATCATGCAAATTACAATAAAATTACTTATAAACGTTAACGGTAATACTGCAGTTTAAATTATTGAAATATTTACAGGGGCAGGTACATTTTCTGATTTATTACTATTGGTTTATTTTGACAATACTGACACCTTTATATTATCCAAATATTTGCATTACAATTTTCTTATTAAAAAAAAACAGTATGAAATAAGAGGTTGTACGATACACGGCCGTGAAATGACATTAAAGTACTTGTTTAATAGACCATTTCCCGGCCTTGTAACGTAAATTACTATTTAATAACCTTTACCCATCTGCCAACTCGATAAAAATTATTCTTAATCAAATACAATATGTAAACAAATGTATTGCGAATCAGTTAACTATAAAATTATGGTCAAGGCTATGAATAATAAAAAAATTAAAACATTTTTGATACTCCCTATATAATATCCAATCGCTAAATTTTTTCCTTAAATTTTATAAATAATAATAATATAAAAGTTTTTGAAATTTAAAATAAAAAATATTAATTTTTTTTATTTATGTCTGGCAGCTATTAAATATTTTATAGTTTTTTTTGAACGCTTATATAATAAAATATTCTATTTTGCATAAACCGTTTTCGTTTTAAACTTTACCCTAATGCAGTACTTTCCCACCCCTGAAATATATCTCGCCTGGTTTAAAAATTGTTTAAGTAAATCAATAAATATTATATTTAACAAGAAAATGTTACAAAAATTGTGTAAAGCAAACAAAAAAAATACATTTTGTAATTTTTTTGATACGTTATTAAAACTTTTAAACGTTATTAAATTTTTAACGCAATGAAAAATGTGGAGTTTGACGAACTTAATAAAGCTTCGGCTCTCATAAAATTTTATGACATTTGTATTCCCTTATATATTTTTATATTCAATTGTACAATGGCTTTATATTGGGAGACATGTTTATGTGCATATGTGACAAAAAATGAAACAACACTTTTATGTATCATAAAAGTTTCGAAAAGAAATTGAAAAGCCAACAGTGTACTATAATATATAAAATATGTCTGAAATACTCGTAAATATCAAATTTCAGAGGCATCAAAATAAAAACAGATTGTTTTAAAAATATAAGGAAAAAAAGAAGGCGGTAAAATATTATAGTAGTAGTGATAGGTAACCTTTTTCGTGGTAATAAAAGCTTTCAAAGCTCTTAATATATTTAAAATGAAATATATTCTTAAATCTGCGGTTAAATTAATTTGGCTATATTTTCCTCTGCCATTACAACTTATTTGCAAAATTTTAAAAACTCCTAAATCTTAGTCTTAATTGTTCTTATTTGTTAATTGGTTCACCGTGTTTCAGTAAGCAAGTATCTCCCACCGTTCTCCGAGTCCTTTCAGCAGATGACCTTTCTTGGCACATTCTGTTCACAACTAACCACAACTAATCACAGCTAACCACAACTAACCACAAGGTACATCGATACATAATATCTGCTTGAATATGGTGTGAATTTTCAGATATTATAACTTTGAATCGTTGTGTCGTACATCTGTAACTCACGGATCCAATGGTACCAGATTGAGCAGAAGTTGTACAATCCCATATATGCTGTATCTTTCTCATATTTATTTTATAAATATTAGATATTTTTGTAATATATATATATAAAAATTATATATTTATATTCTATTATTATATATACATATATATATATATATAATATATATATATATATATATATATATATATATATATATATATATATATATATATATATATATATATATATAAAGGTTTGGTCTACATTTGGGTCTTACATACGCTTCAACCCTTCTTTCATCTTGGATGTCAGTGTACCGATTAGCGAGCATTCCAGTGAGTATCCTTTCTCTGATATTTGACTGTGATTTCTTATAGTTTGACTTTTGACTGAAAATCTAGATTTAATGTTTGGTGAAAACTGGGGACAAAAATTATGAGCACTTTTGATCTCCTGATTTTTTTAGTCCAACGCACGATTTTCACCTAGAAAAATTAAATTTAAATATTTCTCTGCCTCTTGATACGTAGTACATGTATGCCAAATTTTATTAAAATATCTATAGTGGTACTACTGATATTAATAATAAATGATTTATTTTTTAAAATTTTACCACCTTGTATCTTAAAACGTAGGTCGTTTAGGACATAGGTTCATATAAAGTTTTCTTCTTTAAATGGACCCAAAACTTACCCAACAACTTTAAGTTGTCAAGATGGCTGACATATTATTGATGACGATTTTTGCCTAAATCTTTACCCTTATCCGCCACCCCTTTTGTATCCACCTAGCTGTCAGCCCCTTGGGATTTCAGTTAAGGGGATTAAGACCTTCACCTGGGAAATTTTTGAAGCATATTTTCGATGACGATTTTTTCCAAAAATTTTGCACTTTTGCCCCAATTGCTACCCCCTGTATCCAATAGGTTGTCAGCCCGCGCAGGAACATAATTAACAATACTTAATGAACGTGTTTTACGGAAGAAACTACATATTACTGATGACGATTATTTTTCGGCTCCAGCTCTCCGTCTATCATCTTTCTGCAGGGTTTCCATTAAAAACATGCCTGTAACCTGTAACCTCGTATATCTAATTTTCTCGTTTTATAAAAGATAATTCTAAAAAAACTAGCTAGAAATAATTAATAATCATAAATCCCGCAAAAGTCGTCTCTGGCGACCAAACTAAGATAAATTAGTCATTTAAAAATAGGTCACAAAGGACCCAACCTCGAAAGCGCCGGCACTAAACATAATTTAAAACAAAAACGGACTAATGTACTTCTTACTTTAATTCATACAAGTATGCCAATTAAACGAAGTAGGTACTTTAGCACAAAACCTTTTTTGCTTTTAATGGGAATGAGCCGCTCTAGCTAATTTCCGTCCTAAATTTCCGTTAATACCACAAGCACTGGTTGAAAAACGACGGATTTAATACTGCTAGTTTTGTTTTTGGGATTTAAACGAGCGTTTGGTATGTTCTCCACTATCCTTTTCGTGTATTTTAAGCCTAAACAAAAGAGAATGTTTCTAAGGCCGGGATATTTATTGAACCTAATATAACTTTGGTGTGTTGCCCGAAAGTGTAGCTTTATTGAGAGTTGTTAACTTTAAACTTGGGATCCTTGGAACAAGCTAATTTTTTGCAAGTTGAAAAGGTTTAACTTAAAATAGGGAGATATGTTATAATCATTGACCCAGGTACCAAACATGTCGGATGTGTCGTCCATGTGACGTCGGTATTTAGTCATGTTTAGTCCAAAACGTCAGGTGACCAACAGAGGACGGAGACGTCACAGTGAAGACTAGTATTAGGTGTCTCTAGACGTCAAAAAGGTCTTAAAATATAATAGCCTTAAAGAATGTAATTTATTCTAAGTACTCTTAAAAATTTTTTCTATTTTAATTTTTTTTATCTTTGGACAGTCCACGAAGGCTGAGGCTTAAGTACTAACGTACCGTGTTCTAAAGTTTGGTGAGAGGGAGTTTGTTCACCGGACTTAAATATTTGAGACTGGGAGAAGAAGCAAAACTTCTGAGGGTAGCAGGTCCATAGTCTGGACACTCTAGGAATAAAGAAACGAAGAAGCGGAGGGCCTCTTAGTTGAACTGTAAAAGGATGCATAAAGTTGCACTAGGTGTTGCTCTGTTGGGAGCTGCCAGAGGAGGAACTATAATGGCCAACTCCTTTAAGCAGAAGCCGTGAAAATACCCATAGAAGAGCGACAGATCCCCCACAGCTCGACGGTGGGCAAGAGGAAAAGAGCCTTTCTGTAAACGTGGGATCATTAATAAGACGACAGCTCTTCTTTGAATGGAGTTCCAGAATGCTAAGTTTTCCAGACATGAGAACAATATTCTAAAGAGGGTCTGATCTTTGGGGTACATACAGAGTATAAAGATTGAGGAAGAAAAATACTTTCTGGCTCGAAAAAGAATCCAAGCTTTTTGAAGCTGCTGGCTATGAATGTAATGGTTTGTGCCAGTTGAGGTTATTCTCAAAAGTAACGCCGACAAGATTATGCTCTTTGTTCTGCAGAACTTAGGGCCCCTTATATATAACGATGAGCACTGGCAGACTTTTTCGCGACAGCGAACAGTACTGTGTTTTCGGAAAAAATGAACAAGATTTTGGGGCGCCCTAATCCAAAATAAGTTTGAGGTCTTATGAGAGAGTATCCGCATTGACCTACGCTTGGTTTCCAAGTCCAGCTTGAAAATTAAATGGTTGATGGGGGTATATAGTCTGCAAAACTATGAATGGGATTGATCGTGAAAGAAAGAAGATCGTTAATTGTAGAAGAAACAGAGTGAGTGCCAGTACTGAGCCTAGGGCACCTAAACATTAATTTGGAAGAAGCTGGAAGAATGACCATCCACAATAACTGATATACGTCGATTGAAAGAAAACTGGAGAGCCAATAGCAAACTTCAGGTGGAAGACCGTAAAAAGAAATTTGTTAAAAAGCCCATCATGCCAGACCTGATCCGAAAGCTCTTTGGGTATGTCAAGAGCAACGATCGGGATTCACCAAAAAATTCAAGGACTTATTCCAGTTTTGTGAGACAAAGGAAAAAAGATCAGCGTGGATTTGTGACGGAATCCATATTGTCTGTCATGTAAGATCTTGGGTTTTTCCAGCACTTATGATTTGAAATTAATGAATTTTTCCATTACTTTACAAACAACAGAAAAAGAGAAATAGGTCTACAGTTAGAAGGAAGAGTTTTGCATCCGTTTTTGGGGACAGGTTGCACACAGTGCTGCTTTTCAGCTCTCCGGAAAAATGCCTGTGTCGTAAGAGATTTGAAAGAGACGAGTAAGGATTGGTGCAAGCTCGGGAGCACATTTTTTTAAGACGATTGCTGGTATGTCATCCAGCCCAGACGGTTTTTTAGTATTAAAAGAATAAAGACTACGCTTGATCTGTTTGACCTTAAAATGATATCAAACATTTTATAAGGAAAAGAGTAGAATTTGCAGCCAATTGTTTGGCAAGTAGTTCGGCTTTTCCTTTGGGGGTGGAAAAGAATTTGTTCAAAATTTTGACTCATGTTTTTGGCAAAGGACCAGAAGGAATTACTGCCATTTAGCAAGAAAGGACTTTATTTTTTATCCGATTGTTAAAACGGTCTTTGGCTTTTGAAATAGTTTAATTATACTAATTTCTTGGTTCGATGCTAGCCTGTCGATTTTCGGGACTAGGGTTTTAAAGAAATTTTTTGTGGGCTTGCTTATCTAAAGCAAAAAGTGTATTAATAAAATTTTGATAAACTTGATAGTACAATTTTGTTTTTTGCAAAATTTTGGTTAACGTTGATGAATTTCTCTAAAAATAGCATAAGTACTTTAGATAAGAACGCAAACGACAGACAA
>JAHBCN010009907.1:0-33512 GCA_019359885.1 Listronotus oregonensis
CTCCTGGTTTGTCCACAAATTTCGAGTAGTATTTGGCGTCGAAGAAAAATTAATTAAAACGACGAAATACAAAAGGAAATTAATTTTTACCGAAGTAAATAACTTCCCCAAAACTATAAACAAACAACACAATCTTAAGCCGGGTTTCCACTTAGCGAACTATACAGCCCACGGCAACAAACGTATATGCCGTAAATGTGCGTGAATTTTTTCGACATTTAAAAATCCCATTTAACAAACGTATGCGTGTAGTGTTGTTCACCTTCGTTTCGCCCAATTCATTTTCATTCGTATTTCATTCCCGTACCATCCCAAAACGACGTGTGGCGAATTTCCTTTGATGTACCGACAAGCGAGCAACCTTTTCCCCCGCAACCGAATGCATGCGTTCGTAGATAAAATTATTCGGGGTCCACACTAACCGAACGTAAACGTTCGTTGCCGTGCGGCCTTATAGGTTCGCTAAGTGAATATGCGGCTTTATATGTACGTTAGGCAACGAGGTTAATGTTAGGTTAGGTTAGCACGGAAATAAAATTGACAGTTTGGTTGGATGTAAAGCGCAAGTCCGCAAATCGATTTCAATTCCTTGTTTTCATGGTATTCGATCTCGATACGATCCCAGATTTTACCGAATCGCCCTTTTAAATTCAAAACGATTTCAATACCGGTTTTTCATGCGGTATTGAAAACTGTAATGGACTAAAAATCGATTTAAATTCGCAAAAACGTAGTAATAAATCTAATAAAAAAAAACATTTGAAACATAAACAAAAGAGTTACAGCATGAGTGACGTATTAAATGGAATACCCGTATATTTTTATATCAATAGATAGAAGATTTTCACAAAGGAATTCGATGATATAGGGGTTGCTGGGTTTATTTCCTGCAGTTCTGCTGAAGAATTTACAAGAATTTTAAAAATACGTCTATTACTTTTGGAGTAGTTTTATAATGATATTTTCATCAGAAGGACGGCTTCAAATTATATTATATGCCAAAAAGGATATGATATATCTATTTCTAAACCAAGCAGCAAAATTACAATAAACGGAAAAAAATTAAAATACAATACGAGGTAAAAAATGGTGGTAATAAAAACACTTATAACAAAAAATTATAATATTACTAATAATTTAAATGTTCTACAGTGCCTTCATTAATGTTTGTAAACCACGTGACCACGCGATTTTGGTTTGTAAAAGTGCCTCAATGCTTGTTCTTTCCTATTTACAATGTTGCCACGATAGAAAAAGTTCATTAAGTTTTTGCCGACATTTATTTTTTTCTGTGACAATTTACCAGCTTCTAAACTCCGAACAAAGCAAAAAATGTGTAAATCAAAATACTGATTATAATAACCTCCCAAAATGTTAAAATTCCAAAAAAATCAGAATTAGTGCAGGTTAGTGATCCAAAGAACATACCTTTTATGGGGAAAAATATTAGTATTGGCAACACAGCAAGCTCTGTTTCGACAGTAGACTTGACTGACACTACTGACAGACCATTGTTGGCGTTAGCAGTATTTGGTTTTTGGATAGTTTTTTTTTGGAAAGTTTTAGATTTTTTTGATCAAATTATGTTCGAAAACGAACCTTACAAGCTTAAAACAGTTTTTTTCAGAACTACTTTTCATATTTCGAGTTTTAAAGGTAAGTTACATGTGTTCTTGTTATTGAGGTTACGTAAATAAAACTGTTTTGTTTACTTTTAGAAAATTTTAAAATGTGGACTGTGGAACAAGATGCCTTTATAATAATGGCACATTTTAGAATTGCAACTCGTAATGAGGATGGAACTTGGTTATATTTTCTCCAAAGTTGCACGGACCAGTTTAGAGAAAGGTTTCCTGACAATCTTGTTGAGTATAAAACATTTGTCCATCACAGACATGTGCTAATCAATTGATTTGAAAAAAGGAATTGCATTTGTAAGGGCAAGTCCACTGGAAGGCCTACTGTGCTTACAGAACCTGTTCTTGATATACGTGCTCGAATGGAGCACATTCCTAAGAAATCCGTGGAGAAGTTGTCTACTCAGTCCGGTAAAGATACTATTTTAAATAAAAATTAAAATAAATGTTTACAGTGCCATATTTTTTTTTAGAAATGTTTGTTAGTTCTTGCACATTAAGCAGTAACCAAAAACTTGAAAATGCATCCATATAAGGTCACAGTATTGCAAGAATTCCTTTCACCAGATTTTAGAAAGAGGGTGCAGTTTTGTCAATGGTTTAATGAGATTCTTAACAATGAATGATGTTTTGGACCGTACTTTCTTCTCTGATGAAGCGTGGTTTCATTTGCCCGGTTAAAATAATTGGAATTTTTTGTACATTATTTTATCTTAATTTCTTTTAGCATGAAATAATTCTCCTATTTTTTTTATTATGTAACTTAAGTAGTGTAATTTATTAATAATGTAAAAATAAATCTAAGTCATTCCATCATTTTAAGTCAAATAGTTTTATTTAAATAATATGAATAAACTTGTAAACTAAGAGTTAATGTGACTTGAATTTTCCTATTAAGTTTAAATTGACTAAAATCCAAAGGTATAATAAAATGTATTAACGGATCTTCGCTAAACCCAACATAGTCAAGGGAACATGGCACCAAAAGGCCTTACGGGATTTTGTGCAGTAAGATTATTTCAAATGGGTTTCTTCTTGCAGAATTGTATAAACATATAGAAACTTGTAAAACAAATTTATTAATGGAAATAAATAACTGAATTTTTGCATTGGAAAAATGTATTTTCAAAATGCATCTTAAAGTTTGTAACTATAAAAAATTATAACTAGGTAAATAATGATGCAAATGGGCTCCAATTTGTGACTCGGGGTTTTCGAGTTGTTGAACACTCTATATGATATTGACAAGGGCCTGGGGAGTACCTGGTGCGCGTTAAGGATGGTGTAAACGTCGTCTTTAAAGTTTTACACAAATCCTGCTAATGTCGGTTCCAACTGTCGTAAAACTCCACTAGACCACGTTTACATATCCTTAGCGCGCACCAGGTGCTCCGTAGACCCTTGCCAATCTTATAGTCAACATGTCAGCGACCTTAAACCCGGGAACAAATTTCATTTTCATCATTATTTACCTTTCTTTTATAATTGCAAACCTTAAAATGAATTTAAAATGATTTTTTAACGTAGAAATGCAGGTTTCCATTTTCCAATAATTAAATTTGTTCACAAAGATTTGTAGACGTTGATACGAATCGAATGCAACAAACCCATTCAAATCCATCTTACTGCACAAAAATCCCTCTTCCACAATTTTTGACCTAAATCTACAAATTAAATATTGACAAACAAGACACTCAAAACTAAATGCATCAAAATTATCCAAAAAGGGTGTAATAACTTGGTTCAAATTACAATTACTTGAAAAAAATGATAAATGGTAAATTTTCTAACCTTAAAAATGTTTTTGACATTTAAATATCGATTTTAAAATGCCCGGCCAATGAATATTTCTAGGGATATTTTATTAAATTTTGTGCAACCTCTGAATAGGCAACCCGCAACATTTTGGTCACGTGGTTTACAAACATTAATGAAGACCCTGTATATGACTTCCGTTATATTGGAAACATGATCTATTACCGCTCCTTAGTCCTTCTCAGCTCGCCTTATTTGAGGTTAAGACGATTAATTTCATTTATAATTTTTTCTCTCATTTCTTCCGTGTTTGTGTTCCCTTTTGGTAAACGACTTTTTTTAAGTGACCCCATAAAAAAGCGTCTAAAATTGTAATATCTGGACTATTATAACGTCCAATCCACTGATTGTACCGGCGATTGAGATACTGCACAACTTGACGAACAGCATGAGGCGGGCTCCGTCTTGTTGCCCAATTATCTTGTGATACGTTTCGAGTTGCAATTTTTCTAAAATGTCCTCAATATTGTTTTTAAGAAGATTGAGATATCTTTCTCCAGTTAAGGATCCCTTATAGAAAATTGACCCGACAATTCTATTGTTAAGCCCCAGACATGAAGAGAAAACCTCCCTTGGTATTTAATCTCTTGAAATTTTCTGGGACTTTGTCTTGCCCAGCTGTGCGTATTGCTTCGGTTAAACATTCCCGATGTTGTGAACGCGGCTTCATCCGTCCAAAGAATCGTTTGAAACAGGGTAGGATCGTTATCTTGTTCATGGATTAAAACTTGGGAAACAATTGAAAGCTAAGTTCTTTTTGTCCACGTGTTAAATGCTGCACTGGAAGAACTTGATATGGAAGATATTTAAAATATTTCAATGTTCTCTGAACCGTCGCATAGGTTACTCTTCTTCTTGCAGGGCCATACCTCAAGTCTCTAACTAAGTCAGTAATTGACTTATTGGGATACAAAATAAAATAATTTAGAATAGCTCGATCCCGGTTTCTTTTTCTCATTATAGTCCTTTTTCTAATATGTAACGATTTTGTTTCTTCGAATAAGACCTTCAGTTTTAAAATCGTTTTTACTGATATATTTCGGTGGAAATTTGCAACATATCTTCGTTGTGTTTCCCTGGCGTTTTCTCCACATTTATAATAGAGAGTTATAATTTAAAACCGTTCTTCTGATAAAAACCTCATTATAAAACTACTTCAAAAAGTAATAAACGTATTTTTAAAATTCTTGACTTTGACAAATAAGCAATGCCTTAAGAACAATTTTGAGCTTCGTGCCCATAGAGACTTTTGATCAGCATAACAAGAGCTATCAAAATTCAAACAATTTTCATATGTTTTGTGCAGGGTTACTTAGGATATAAAGGGCCCCACAGACTATCGTTCTTTTTAGTCTTCTTAATTTAATCAAATGCTTTCAGAATCGGCAAACGGGAAAGTGTCACACGACGAGCTATGAGAGGTAGAGGTGGGGGTGGGTTCTGCTGCTTTAATAATGACAGGACAAAGCCTTCTTGAGTAAGGGCTGTAGGTTTGACAAAATAAAATATTTTCGTAAGGTAATCCATCAAAAATCTGTCAAATGCAGCTCCCCGACCTCACGGGGCAGTTTTGAAGGGGTTGAGGGGGTTTTTGAGCTTCGTGCCCATTGAGACTTTTGATCAGCATAACAAGAGCTATCAAAATACAAAAAATTTCCATATGTTTTGGTGCAGGGTTCTTTAAGATATAAGGGCCCACAGACTATCGTTCTTAGTCTTCTTATTAAATTTTACCGTGTTAATCGCCGAAAGCTGCAGTCGTTCACCGAAAAACGGAAATTAAGCGTGTTTATTTGTTAAAAGAATGACGATCAAAAACGTTCTGCATTTCACCTTTGTTTTAAAAAAACGGAGAATAGCGGATTAAATTTAAGCGTCAGAAATTTTCACGACGATGTTATGTTCGGTTTTCGCCTACAAACTGGCAATGAATTAATCGATGCATTTGATCGCCCACGATTGAATAATGTTTTGTCATTAAAAAACAGGTTCTGGGGCCTTAACAACAGCTTATTTTCTAGGTCCTGGTCCATGATTAAATTAATATTGTATAAGCGTTTTTAAAAAGGCTGCGGTTAAACCGATACTTTTTGGGTCAAGGGACCCGAATTATTTGAAAATAATAAAAAAAAAAAGCAACAAAGAGGGCTAATTATTTTTATTACAAGATTACCTAAAAGAGTGTAGAATTTATAGTACCAATTATTTGAGAATTTTATCTGTTGTGTCGTGGTTTAGTCGATTTTGTAAATTTTTGCCAAACATTGTTAAATAATTCACAAACTAATCACGTAAATAAAATAAACCATATTTTAACTTTTATTGTTAAGTTTCCGGACAAAAAAATCTTTATTTTACCCAAATGTCCGGAGTTCTCAAGGCGCGAATTGATCCCGCATATTCCCGAAATTCCAAAACAAAATTACAGAACTTCTTTATGACTCTCCCTTAATATCTAAAAGTCCAATACAAATAAATTAGTAACAAACTTGGTCTAATATTAAATCTCAATAATTTAAGAGACCGAGATTTTTAACTAGAAACTTTAGGATTATTTCCTTCTTATTAATTTTGACCAATCGCTATCAAGAATTGGTATGTCAAATATAAATTTTAAGTGGAAAAATTAATCCATTAAACAACTCCAAACTAACAAACTTAGCTGTCAGCAGTTTTTCCGGAAAAAAAATCGAAAAAATTTCATGCAAGTTTGACAAGTTGCCTTGTAAAAACAAACTTGATGGTTTCTATGCTGTGTTGCTATGTACCGTTACCAACAACAAAGATCACAAACGACGCTTACGAATTTATTAATTTTTCAACTGAAACTGAAAATGAATCGGTTTGGAAATGTTTCCGAAAGTAAAATTAATGCGGCTGTGAAAATAGTGTTCCACTAAATACTCAGAAAACTTCACATCGATCTGGAAGCAATTTATGGAGATTTTGCCAAGCAAAAAATTACCAATTACTCAGACAACAACTACAGGCGAGCGAAATTTAATCCTTAAGGACTGGGCATGGAACATGCGTAAAGCAATGGGGAAGACTACAAAGAACTGTGTGTAAAAGTAATGTGAATATCGTTGCCAAAAAACTGCAGGAAAAATATTTTAAGAATTTAATATCGTGATCGACCCATTCCACGACATTACCTTTAAGCCACTAGAGACGCTCGAAATGCGAAAAGGAGAGTCTCCAGAAACATGAAGAAAAAGGAAAACAAGTTCAGCTTCTTTAAATATGGACGACTACTACAAGATGGTGTCCTTATGGGATGAGACAACCCCAACCGGGTTGCAGCGTAAATTTTACTTTATTGCAGCAGTTGAGCTGTAAATGTTTATTGTAACTTGGCAGAAAAAACGCTTATATAAAAACAAAATATGTGCGCATACTTTTTATCTTGGCGTAAAATCTGTTTTCGAAATTTTTTTATATATTTTTTTGCAATACCTTGTTTAAATCACGTTTTGCCATTTTTTTAGCATCCAAAATTTGCTAGCTGTACTATTTTTGTAAAAAAAAATCAAAAAATCAAGAACGATATATAACCACTAAATTTTTTTTTGCTTCTCCAAAAATATTAAAAGTTACATACATTTACTTAAAAATCACACTACAAAATATATTTTGACATTTAAGTCAAATTATGTATCCCTTTGTTTCAGGAAGGATCGAGTATAACACTTCAGCCAAACTGCACAAGGTGGTGCAAAAAATCTGTGCGATAGCAAGTGGCTTGTTCCTAATTCAAAAAACCCTGAGTTTCGTCCGGTACGTTTGTACAATCCCGTAAACAAACGAACGTCTAAAATAACAACAAATAGATTGTTTTTGAACCAAATTCAGCATGGCAATCCAATCCGTAGCACTGGATGGTTTAAAAACATTCCTGTTGGAAGAAATGAACTGTCAAAATGGACAAAAGGCGCAGCTCAAAAAACAGATATGAACACGACAGAAGTTAAAATATCTAACCATTCTATGCGATCAACTGCTGTTACTAATCTGGCAAAGGCCGGTGGGCGAGCAACAACCTCATCAAAATCAGGGCATTCTAAAGCTGCGTCTATCCAACCGTATCTACAAATGGACAGTCAACATCATTCAAGTATCATCACTGCCTTAAGAACCGTCCAAAATAATGTATCATCTACAAGCTTTGAAGCTCCCTTGAAAAAACAGAAAATAGACACTTCTTCGAGCCAACACCATTAATCGTTTGACACTCCTCACAGCAACATAGAGAATAGTGCTACTACAAACATAATTAAAAACAATTTAACCGATATGGCTAACAATACTCCTGTAACCTACAATAATTGTAATTTTTATATTAATTGTAATTTAAAATGAGTGTGAAGTAATTACCTTTCCTAGCTTAAAAGTTATATTGTTCTTATTAATTATTGTTCTTATTGTTTTATTAAAAAAAAATGTTGTATTAAAATGAAATGTTTACTTAACTTAGGAAATAATCTTACCAAATATCCTTCGTCCATCTAATTTTTCCTGCGGAAAAATTAAATGCACAAAGGGTATTGGGATAATACCCCGGTAATTACTTGACGTTTCTCTTAACATCCCTGCGTGTTTTTCTTGCTTTTTAACTTTAAACTGAACATAAATGGTAGTTTACATGAATACAGGATAAAAGGTAATAAAATTTCCCTCTCCATTGCAAATAAAAATCTTTGCCTTACTAGTGAACTAGGCAATAGTTACAATGTATTCATAATTGAGAATGTAATCAGACCTTATACATGTAATAAAAATAATTAAAAAACTTTCCTGTTTATAATGATGTTGAAGGATCTCAACTAATAGACAATCCATTTAAATGATTTAAAATTTTGGATAACTGTACTAATAATATGTTTGTTTTTAAAATCAGGGGATCCATGGGTATGCAACCCTCGGGGATATAATATATTGTGTTGCCTACCTAAAAAATGTCATTTTCCCCAAAGGGGGGGGGGTTTAGTAGTGCTAGACAAGTTATGATTCATTGTAAATGTTTTTGTAAAACGTTGATTAAAATAACTAAAAAAAAACTATTGTTTTATTTCAATAACCCACATTATACATGGTGTCAGGTTCAGTGAACCTACAGTTGTAAGGGGGAGTGTGAAAAAAATTGTAATTCTCGATTTTTTTTTTGTCCAGCAGATCGCTTTTTTTGTGCCGTTTGTGAGACAAAATGGAGAACTATTTTAAAAGCCCCGCTTGTGCTTAAAGGAAACATCTCAAATAACTGGAAGAGATTTTCCCAAAAATTTTTTTTTTTTAAAAGGCCCCATGGTTTGGACCCCAAGGATGAAGATAAGCAAATTGCTTGTTTTTTTTTTTTGATTGGCGATGACGGTTGCTTGTTTAATACCCTTTACCTTTGAGACGGGTAAGGATAAGATTTTGAAAGAAATAATCCGCAAATTTGAGGAACATTCCCCCCCTAAAAAAAAATGTAATATTTAAAGGGGGAAAGTTCAATACCATAGTGAAAAAAGAAGGGCAGTTTTTCGATAGCTTTCGACTGAGCTCAAAAGGGGCAGTCAAAAAAAAAAACCCCCAATCGGGAAAAAAAGTTGGGGATAGGATTGTAATAGGCTTGAAAGAGACATCTGAAAAAAAATTAATGAGAGGGAAATACTAACACTAAATAAGGCCATAAACTTCTGTAGAGCGACAGAGACTAAAAAAAATCAAGTTAAAACCTTGGATAGTGAATAGAATAGATGCCTTACAAGCAAGCACATCTAAGTGTATAGTAAGCATGAGAATAAACCAGACAAAAAAGGGGGCCTTTTATAAATCTGAAAAATTGTTTTTAAAACATAGGTTTGGGAACAAGTGTCCTGCTGAGGAAAAAAGACGTGTCCAAAATTGCCAGGGACGTGATTTTTTTGCCAAAGTGTGTCCTAAAAAAAATGTTTGGGAAAGGAAAACCCCAAGAAAAAATTACATTGGGGCAGAAAAAGACCCCCCCAAACAAGTAGTGATAACTATGGGTTTTTGTAAGTTCGGTAGATACAGTTCAAAAAAGCAAACAAGATCACTGCAGAGACCATGGAAGGGGGGGCGTGTGACATTCAAACTAAAAGGGGGGGAAACCCTTTTAGTTTTTTAAAAAAATTTTTCCCCCAAATTTGCCCAAAAAAGAAATTTTAACTTTGTTGTATGGGGAAAAAATTTAAGTTAAGTGTTTTTTAAAGTTGTTTAAAGCCCCAAGTTAAAAGAAACTTTCCCTTTTTGTTGTTGTGAATGCTGGGAAAAATTTCCCCTTTGCGGGGGTTGCAAAGTCTTAAAATTAAACAGAAAAAAAGGGGGATTCATTATGTAAAAAAAATTTTTAAAAAACTTTAGATGATGTTGTTTGTAAATATTCAAATTTTTTTAAAGGGGTTTGGGGACGATTTCCTACACAACACCATATTTTAAAAAGCCAAAAAAAAAACCAAAAAAATAAATGCAAAGGGGTGCCCTCAGTAGAACCTTTAAAACAAAAGTTATATGATCTAGTGTCAAAGGATATCAAAAAAAAGGTCAAAAAATTCAGTTTTAAATCTGGTTATAAAAAAACCAAATGGTGACCTTCGGCTTTGTCTAGCCCCAAAAGATTTGAAAAAAACTATTCAACGAGAACCTTTCTAATTCCATCTGTGAGTATTGCTGTTAAATTAAAAAAAAAACCCCGTACTTGATATGAAGGATGGATTTGGGGGTGGAGTTGGATGGCGATATTCAGATTTAATGACCTTTGGCCCCCTTTTAAAAGTCGTTAAATTTAAAAAGGTTAGCTTTTGGTTTTTTTTCAGCCCCCTGGGTTTTTTCAAAAAAAATTTTTAAATTTTTTTGGTAATCTCAAGTGGGACTGTATTTTGATGAAATAATAACAGGTGCCACCGGGGAAAAGACCAAAACCTTAAGTGTGTATTGGAAAGAGCGTCTAAATACAACATAAAGTTTAAAAAAAAGAAAATTAATTTAAAAAAAAGAGTGTTAAGAGGGGCAGTTTTTTTTACACAAAGGTGAAAAAGTCGAAAAAAAATTTTGAAGCCATTTTAAAAATCCTGTTCCAAAAAATTTAAAGGGAGATGTTTAAATTTTTTTGGATGGTCAAATTTTTAAGGAAGTTTATAAAAATTTTTAAAAATTTCTGCCCTTTAAAATTTAAAAAAAATTTTGATTTTAGATGGACAAAATTTCAAAATTTTTTAGTAACTTATTACATTTTTTACCAACTCTCCTGTTTTGACATTTTTTAATTCTAAAAAAAAAATAGAAAGATGCTTCTAAAGATGGGCTAGGGGCCTTTTTAAAAAAGGTAAACCTGTAGCATTTGCATCACGGGTTTAACTAAGACTGGGAACCTATGCCCCAAATTGAAAAAAACCTTGGCGATTTTTTTTCTTTAAAAAAATTTCATTATTTTATTTACGGTATGCCTACTAAAAAAATTTGCGATCACAAACCTTTAGAGTCAAAATTTTTTAAAAAATTTAAACATCTTCTCCTAAATTTTTTAAAATGAGACTTAAATCTAAAAAAATCTAGTTTTGTTAAAAGGGGGAAAAAAATGTACATTTTTTAAAATTTCTCGGGGCTTTTCTTGGAAAAAAATAAAAAGGGGAAAATGAAATATATTTTGCAGTTCATTCTATAAGTAAATCCTTGCCTATATCTACAAATGAAAATTTAAAAATTTACTTTTGAAACCAGTAAAAAACCCAAAAGCTTAATGGTTTTTTAAACCCCTTTTAAATAATGGTTGGCCAGTTCAAAAAAAAAAAATTAAAAAAAAATTAGACATTTTTTGTTAAAAAAAAAATATTTGTATCAAAAAATTTGTTATTTTTGAAAATAAATTAATTTTAACCATAGTCTAAGGGCAGAAATGATTAAACTTTTAACCCCCCAGGGGGTTTAAAAGAAAATCAAAGCCAGAAAAGTATTTTATTGGCCAGGGGTTACCAAAAGAATCTTACATAAAGAAAAATAAAATTTTTTTAAAAAAATTTTTAAAAAAACCCCAAACAAAAATCCCTCCAGTATCCAATACCTGAAAAAGGGCCTGGGGGAAAAAAATTGGTTCTGATATTTTATATGCTGATAAAAATTGTGTTTTGTTTGGTTTTTTTCAAACTGTCTTAAAATTTTTTTCCCAAAAAAAAATAAAAAAGCTGAAAATGTTATTTTCAGATTAAAAATTTTTTTAAGGTTTGGAGCCCCCCATATTCTTGTTAGGATAATGTACCTTTTTAAAAGGAAAAATTTTTTTAATTTTGAAATTGGGGAAATTTTCTCTTGTTACACGTGGGGCCAAAACCCCGTCAAATGGGGGCTGAAAAATTTTTAATTACTAAAAATTTTTTAAAAAACAAAAGGAAAAGGAAAAGGGATTTTGTTTTGCATTATTAAATTACAGAAATTCTACAGAAGGGAATTTTTTGCCATTTAATTGTTAAATAGTAGAAATTGTAAGACTAAAAAATTCCAATTTTTGTGAATTTTAGCCTAAGTTGTGTTTAGATGTAAAAGAAAAATTTGCTAAACGTAAAATGAATGAACAATATTTAAAAAAGAAATGTTAAAAATTTTTAAAAACCCTTAACAAGGGTCTAATGTTACAGTGTTAAATCATAAAACTAAAATTTGGGAACCTGCAAAAATAAGAGATATACATGATAGTCCAAATATGTATTACAGGATTGTAGAGGTAACATACCCCGAAAAATCGTATTGATATAAAACCTTAAAAAACCCCCCCTTTAAGGCCCCGATAATATTTAGTCTGCCAATAAATTGGCCTTTGTTTTTTTTAAAACCAGAAAGTAGGTCTGAATTTGTTGATTCTAAACAGGTGACACCAAAAAAAGCCCTTTACAGTTAGTAGAATCTCAATTGCAAAATCATTTTTGAAAACCACTCGAATAGGAGGGGTTTTAAAAAAACCGAAAAACTAAACTTGTGAAGGGAAAATGTATAATATGGTATAACTGTACTAATAATATGTTTGTTTTAAAAAATCATCCAGGGTTTTTCAACCCTCTTTCATAAAAATATATTGTGTTGCCTACCTAAAAGAATGTCATTGTTCCCAAGGGGGGCCCGTCTTGCGCGTGTTTTTCTAGACAAGTTATGATTCGTTTAAATGTTGTAATGTGTAAAACGTTGATTAAAATTAAAAAAAAACTATTGTTTTATTTAAAAACATTATACAACTGGCCGCCCCAAACTGTAAAAAATTTTGGGGGTTTTATTTGGGGCCCAAAATTTTAGGTCTCCGCGGATGCTTTTGAGCGAAAAAGTTTATCACGATTGACGTGGGAACCCCCTGAAAATGGCCCTAAAAAATCCCAATAATCAGTTTCCCCGATTTTCCAACATATGCGAATTAGAAATTTTTGTTTGGAAAAAAAAAGAAGATACCTCAAATCAAAAAAAAGGTCCCTACCTTTTTTTTGCAACACCAATTTTTTTAAAAAAAACCCCGTCAAAAATAACATTCCACCCCGGATAGATGGGTAGTTTCCCCGGGGTCACTGGTGTGAGGGGAATTTTCCGATTTTTGGGGAAAAATTATTGGGGTTTTTTTAAAAAAAAAAATACCCCTTTGAAACTAGACACTCCAAGCTTAAAAAAAATTCTTAAAAAAAATTTTAATAGATGATAAGTTTTTTTTTCGGTTTATCTACCAAGGGGTTTTTTAGAAAAAGGAAACGGGGTTTTCAGATGGGCAAAAATTTTTTATCAAAAAAGGAAGAAAGATGGTGAAAAAGGGAAATTTTTCCCCTTTTTTTTTTTTATAATTTATCCTTGAATACTTTTTTAAGGGGGCATTATAATAAAAAAAAATTTAAAAACAAACCATTTTTTTAAAAAAAAACAATAAATTAATGAGATATTCTCAAAATATGGTGAAAATAATTAGACAGCTTTTTTTTTAAATTTTGAAAAAAAAGAATGGACCCAAACTCATATGCAATGATAGGTAAAAGGGTTTTTTCCTTCCCCTAAACTTTAAAAAAATTAAAAAAAATACATTATTGCCCAAGTCTTGGAACAATTCGTCCGCGCCTTTGGGGAAAACCCTGAAAAAAGCGGATTCTAGCGATAGAACGGCATCCATGAAATAAAAGGTCCTTTTTTCAATAACTATAATTTTTTTTTTTGTCTAAACAAAAAAATTTCCAATTTCCCCATTTTTTGGGGATATTAGCGGGGAAAACCCTTTTTTGGGGCGCCAAGGGGGATTTTCAACCCTTTCCCACCTGTTAATGTTGATAAACTTTTTTCGCCATCCCCAAAAAAAAAAATGCGCCACAAGGGAAACTGTACAGATTTATTTACAGCTTTTCCCTTTTTTCTGGGGTAAAAGAAAGAAGACAAATTGATAATATTTCATTTTGTCGTGATTTTTAAGATTAATAGTGGTTATAACCGATTAAAATTTTGCTATAAAATTAATTATATTTTATTCCCCGGGGTGATTAAGAAAATCTCATTTAAATCTCAAGTTTTTTTTTCTTTTTTTTCAAAAATAAACATGGGAAAGGGGCCCTTTAAAAAGCTTTAAGAAAAATTTGTTGCAACTGGAAGTACATAATTGGCGCTTAAATGAAAAAAGATGGAAATTAAAAAAAAGTGAAAAATGTTTATTTTTTTATTTTAGGTTATTTTAATTATTTTTAAATTTTTTTTTTAATCCTTTTTTTTTTCCCCATTTTTATGCGGGGGCCAAAAAAAATTTAAAGGGACATTATTGTTTTTTATGGAAAGTTTTTTTTTCCGTAACACGGGGATTTTTAACAGGGGGGGGCCCTTGGGACAACGTGAAAATCAAAAAACCCCCCCCCCGCAGGGGAAGCCGGGACGCTTCGTTAGTAACGGACGGGGGAGTTAGAGTGTGCATCTCTTTTTTTTGAATTTTTAAAAAAATCGAGAACTTTCTCCTGTGGACCCCCAAATTTTAAAAAAATTGCAGTAAAAATCGTAAGTTTACAAAATTTTTTTTTAGGACAATATAGCAAAAAAAACGTTTACGATTAATTAGTGTTTTTCTATCTATTTTATCAAAAAAAAAGAGTAAATTTTTAGTAACTTTGGGGAAAAAATAAAAAAGTTACCCCAAAAATTTTGTATCATTTTATAATAATTTATTAATGATTGTTTTTTCCTTTTTTTTTAGGCCTTTTTAAATATGCCTCGAACGTATAAGCGACCGTTAGGTACAAGGGCTTATAAATTTCTCCGAGGAAAGTTTAAAAAATGCTATAGAAAAAAAAAAAGCAAAAAAACCGGGTTATAAAAGGGCCCAAAAAAAAATATAACATTCATCAAAATACCACAACAAAATACACGGTAAATGTATTAAAAAAAAAAAAATTTGGGGAACCCCAACATTTCCCCCGTCCAGAAGGGAGGAATTTTTGGTAGGTCTTTTTTATGGAAATTTTGGATTTCCTGTAAAAAAGTCTTGATATCAGATAAAATTTAAAGGAAATGGGGTTTAAAAGTGGCAGAAAAGTAACTCGTTTTTTTTCTTTACCTGGCCCAGACTGGTTTTAAGTCATTTATAAAAATAAAAAATTTTTAACCCAAAAAGAGTACGTCAAAAAACTGGGAAAAAATATTACTCACCGAGCTGCTACAAGGGAAAAATCCTGAAAATTTTTTTTTCAACAACCAAAAAGGGGAACCCCCGGGTTTCCTAGCTGTAATATATGGAATTATGATGAGAAAAATTTGGTTTGATGATCCCGGTTCAACAAAAATAATAACGAGGGAAAAAGTACCCAGAGAAAATTCAAAATTCAAAAAAAGCCTGTACTTCTATAATTTTGCTGCCCAATTTTCCCCTATGTATCCCCAACTATAAACCCAAAAAAGATATGGTCCACCTGGTGTGAAAAGGTTTTCCGGAGGGTAAGATAAACCCCGAACCAAAGGTTGGTTCGACGCCAATTCTTTTAAACTTTTTGTCTCTGATGCTTCCGATATTAAAAAAACAAGAGGGTAAAAAAGGTTTGGGGATCGGGAGATAATTTAAGTTCACACATTAATTTAGAAGTATTATGGCGGTTGAACTAAATAATTTAAATTTAAAAGCTTTTCCCCCCCCAATGCGACACACATTTTAAAACTCGATGTGCATTCTTTCCCCTATGAAATATGTTTGGGAAAAATATTCTTTCAACATGGAAGCAGAATGTTAAAGCCAGTCGACACAGCACTACCCCCAAAGGATAATTTTCCCCTTTCTTTTAAAAAATTTTTAAAAGACGACATAAAAAAAGGCCGAGAAAATTTAAAATTTGGTTCCGGAAGACCGGTATATGTCCCTTAACAAAGATGAGCCTGCAAGTAGGCTACCACAAAAAAAAAATGGGAATCATTAAAAACAAGAGCTCTCAGAAATTTTTAACATTTAAGTTAAACCCCATCCACTATTACCGCTAATGTTCTGCGAAGAAAACGTAAATTACTAAAAGTAACCCTTTGGCAAAAGCATTGGTTGCCAGGATATAAATAGGGAAAAGAAAAAAACCGACCCAACAACCCTGTTAATATTGGAACTAATCCCCAAACAATAGTAAACCAATAAAAATTCCATGAAAATATTTAGCAAGAAGAAATATAGACAGTTTGAAAATGATTCTGATTCGTCAGGTTTTCATTGCATGACAACAAAAGATGCTGAAGAATTCAATGATACATTAAAAAAAGTGAAATAGATATAACTGATGAACAACCAAATGTGGTTTTCCCTAGAAGGAAAAACTGATAATGCTGCCACAGAAGAAAAACAAATCATTTTGCCATGGAAGAAGCTTCTTTTCAGCCTAAAAAGTCCATGCTCCTAAAATCGGCGACTTTATTAGTGGAGTTCACGTCCGAATTTCGGGCTAAAAAAAATTTTAATAAATACTACATCCCCGGCGCTGTATAGAGATATTACCAACTGATAATTTTCCCCCAATTTTTTTAACTTTTTAAGGCTATTAAAAAAAGGGGAAATTTATTTTCCGCAAGTTAATGATTTTGGTGGTCGACTACAGTCAATTAAAGCAGATTTTAAATGTTAAAAAGAAAAAAAGGGGGGAAAATGTCTTTTGAAAGCCCTGATGATGTGCAATTTTTTAAATACCCCAAAGATTTTTTTTTTTTATTTATGATTGACTTATGACAAATATATGTTGCATGTATGGGGTGTTCTTTTTTAAATTAAATTTTCCCACCTATTTTATTTTAGAAGTTTCTTCTAAGTTTGAAAATTTCTTGTTTAAGTTTTTTTTAAATTAATTTACTTACCCCAAAAAAGTTTTCAAAAAATTTTTTTTCCTATCAAAAAATGTGAAAATATTAATTGTGGTTAAAATTGATATTTTATCATTTTAGGCCCCAAAATTGGGGGGGTAACATTATGCTTTCATTGGAAAAAAGTACCGTCACAAAATTTCCCCCAAAGGGGGGTAAAAAATTTGACACATTCAAACGCAAAAAAAAAAAAAAAATTTAACAATTTTTGAATTTTCTAAAACGGGGGTTTTATTGCTGAATGATGAATACACATCTTAAATTTTTTTTTGAATTCTCCATGATAAAGTATTAAAAAAATTTAAAAAAACTTTAAAAAATTTCAAAAAATCCCCTGTTACGGTACTCTTTGCTTTAATACCAATTATGATAATATTGTTTTATTTTTATATAAGATTATTGATCTTTATAAGAAAATCGACAATATAATGGTTTTATGCAATAAATCTATTCTAAATTAATTATCTTCAAAGTATTCAGACAATACAAAATAAGCCTTTCCTAACAATAAGTTTTTCCTGGGCAATTTGAGTTTATAAAAATTACCTATATTTTTATTACTAGCAGTCTCGTCTCGTTTTGTCTCGTTTGTCTTGAGTTGTTTTGGTTTATTTCAATTAAATTAATTTCAATATATAGTGCATTAGTAATGTATCGGATAATTTCAATAAAAAATAAGTCCGAAAGTTTAAGAAAAATGCTTGGACCCGTCGATTTTTATTTTTTGGTACACGTTACACATTTTTTAACTAATTTTTATGTCTACACAGTGTACAAGGTGGTGATAAAAAGACATATTTTTAAATGGAACACACATATTTTATCAATATATTATTAATTCCAATGTTTACTTCTAGAAATGTTCATTCTCATTTTTTTTTACCAATTTTTAGCCTTTTCCATAATAATTAAGTATACCCAAACTATCCTAAATGGCAATATTCTTATACCTACGTAACTTTCTGGGTATAGAATATGAAGTAGGTATAGGAATTTCTAGAATTGAATAAATAGAATCCAAAACTGTAAAAATATGAGTAGGTATAGGTATTCTATTGTAAATTAAAAAAAAAACTTTTGTAGCACCCTAATACTTTATGGACGTGACCTGTCTAATTCAAAATATCGTTAAAATTTAACATTCTATTTAACCATATACCTAATACTTACATAAGCACGTTATCTACAAATGTTATATTTAAGGCATTAAATTACTTACCCCTCGCCATCGTTGACTCACCCTGTACACTATATACCTACAAACTAATTGCAAAATCTGCTGCAAAGTGGTATGTATTTTAAGACGGATGCATTGTTTTTAGTTTAAATTAAACCTTTTTAAAACGTAATAGCGGCATATTCTCAACTAATAGAAAAAACATGCAAAAACAACCTTCTGCATAGGCACCTAATGAAAAACATTTAAAATAAACCGTAGAAACAAAATACGTAAAAAAATACGGGCTGTCCCATTTATGATGTATCTCTTTTTTGGAACACCCTGTATAAATGCTTATATTTTTTTATAACACGCCTTGTAAAATAAAAGTTAACGTGATTGAGCTTTTCTTAAAATTGTGTAGTTTTCTCAAAAAATTGGTGATTTCAGACTTTACGGACACCCATAGCAATAGCAACTAAAAATAAAATAAAGAACCTAATAATTTGTTTTTTTATTTAAAATTAAAATATAGAACATATAAATGACATAAAAATGTCCACAAAATAGAAAAAAAATCTAAAAGATAATGGAACATAAGTCAAAACTCTATTACAAAAACACAGGTAAAATGTTTTCTAGACATTTTTCTTATAATTATACAGGGTGTTTGAGCAATAGTTTTAAAATCTTTAACAGTATTTAGATCTTGCAAAAAAACTCTCTATAAACATAAGTCCGGATATGCATCGTTTCGAAATTGGAAATACGCAGGGTCCTAAAGTTAAAAAGAAGCTTTAATTGTACATATTTTTTTAAAACAATTATTTTGATAAGACAAGTTAAAATACAACTTTTTCGTTATTTGGTTTTTTGACAAAGACAAAGTAAAACTCCTACTTTTCAAAAGGGTATAAAAAAATCGGTTTTAATTTTTTTCTTGAAAGCAAAATAAAAAAAAATTAAGAAACAAAATAGTTGTATTTTAAGTTGTTTTATCGGGGGTAATACCACGAGTGCTTAAAAATTACCGATAATTTTTTACGATAGCGTGTTTTCTCATAATTTTACGAGTCCGAGGGACGAGTGAAATTTTTAAAGAAAACACGCATGAGTAAGAAATTATCTGGTTAATTTTATAGCACGAGCGGTATTTAGGGAGAATATTTCACGAATCAAAAGCGTAGATAAAGTTTATTAACTAAAAATTAAATATTAATTTAAAAAACCGTCATTATAATTTAAAAATTTCGTATTGTCAATTTGACAGTAAGTGGAAAAACCACGTTGCCTAGACGACGTGGAATTTTTGGCTATAATTTTTCCATAATACCACTTCTCTTATGGGAAAATTTGTACATGAGTGAAATATTCAAAATTATTAAAAAATAATAAAACCACAGGGTGATATACTTTTAAAATCAATTAATTTTAGCTTTTTTACATCCTGTATTTCTGAAACGATGCATTTCTTGACCTATGTTTATAAAAACTTATTTTTGCAATATCCAACTGCTGTCGAAGTTTGTAACACTAAATCTTAAACAACCTGTATAATTCTTAAGAACTAGAAATATATTGTTGGAGATTTATTACAGTTAGTTCAATTAAGTTTTAAGTAATTAAAATTTTTCGAGATGTCTCGTCTCGTCTCGTCTCGAACTTGTCTCGAAGGATTTTATCTCGTCTCGTCTCGTCTCGAAATTCGAGACAAAATGCTCTCGAGACGAGACAAAATGGCGGAAAGACGAGACGTCTCATCTGTCTCGCGGCAACTCAAAAAATCCAAAAAAAAGCGTTTCTTAACAACTCTGCATTTCTTTCTCGCCTTTTAAGTTTACATTGAATATAAAATGGTAGTTTGCCTAAATACAGGATAAAAGTAATAAAATTTGCATCCTCATTGCAAATAAAAATTTAAAATTGCTGTACGTAGTGAACTAGGTAATAGTTACTTTGCATTTGTGTAATTGAGAATATCATCAGACCTCTTACATGTAATAATACATAATTAGAAACTTTCTGTTTATAATAATGTTGATAGGATATCAAACTATAGCAAAGAAAGATAAATTGATACTGTTTCTATTTTGTCATGATTTTAAATGACAGTTTACTAGTGATTATAGCCGATTAAAGTCGTTACATTGATATGGAATAAATTAGGTGCCGCCCGAGACTTGATTGAGATGTAATTTCCGTTAAATGTTGAATTTTTTATTTTATTATTTATTTAACGATCTCAATACCAAGAACAGGGTTTTTTAAAAATAAGCTTTTTAGAGTTTGCTAGCAGAAAAAGTACACGTTTATTAATGCTTATTTTATAACAAAGATTTGCTTAAAAAAGGAAGATATCACATTAACACAAAAAACAAAGGATTGTTTTAACATTAGTATCCATATGTATTTTTTGACGCTAAATTCAAATCCGCAGTCAGAATTTTCCCAGGCCTTTTTAGTTTTGCCCCAAACCCCAAAAAAAGAGTCATATTTGTGGTTTCCCAAAAAAAATTTCAAATAAAAATTTATCCTACTTTTTTTTGGTTCTCAAAATAAATTGAAGTCAGAATTTACCTGCCCCCCATATATTTCACCCCAGCAAAAACCTAGAAACCCCCAAAAAGGTAGAAAATTTAAAAAATTGGGTGTGCCCAAATTGGGGGGAATGATGGGGATTTGGGGCCACGATAGATAGAAAAGGGGAAAAGGGGGGGAAAGTTTGAAAAATTTTTTAAGAAGCAATCCCGTTTATTATAGGTTTTTTATCTATTCAGGTTTTTGAAAATTTTTTAAAAAACCGAAACAAAAAATCGGCCATTTTTTTTTAAAAAAGTGAAAATTTTACAATTGTAAAACCTTTTTCCAAAGCAACTTTTTTGTAGAATATGACCGAGTAGTAAATTTTTTTTTTTCTACGTTTGGGTTTTTTAGTATCATCATCAACTTTATTTTTCATATGGCCCCCTTTTTTGGTTTTTTTACCCCAAAAATAGTCTTTTTATTCTGATTTAAATAATGTATAACATGATATAAATAAATATAAAGGGTTTTTTGGAACATAGCTTTCACGTTAATACCGTTTAAAAAAATGTAATGGCGCCCATAAAAAAGAAAAAGTAAAGTTTATGAATCCCCCATCAACTTTATTTTTCCCCTCGGGCCCTTTGGTTTTTTCCCCCCCAAAATAGTTTTTTTTTATTCTTTTTTAAAACAATGTATAACATGTTATAGTTTAGGAGTTTATAACATCATCCACCCAAAAAACAAATATTTTCTTAGTTGGCCTTGTTTCCCGGGGCAAATGTCATCTAGCGTCATTAACAAGAAGCCCGGGTACTTTCAAAAAAAAATTTTCAACTTTGAAAAAAGGTTAATTATTTAAAAAAAAAACTTATTTTGAAAAATTTTTCCCCAAAACAATAGAAATGTTTAAAAAAGCTGCGCACACGTATTTTGACAATTTTCCGGGGAAAAGGAAAACCTTAACATACTTTCAAAAAATGGTTACAAATTTGCTTAAATTGGGAAATTCTAAAAACCACGACCTGGGGAAATACGGGAAAGAAAATCAAAAAATGCTGCAGTTAACCAACTTTTTTAAAAAAAATTCAACATCTTCAGCCAGGGCTGTTGATAAAGAATTCTCATACCTCCAAATAACCCCTTCTTGGGGTGTTGGGGCTATCTAAAAAAAAAATTGTTAATATGTTGAGAAATATATACAATTTTTAATTTTAGGTCGTTATTTTACTTTTTTCTTTAGTAGGGAAAATTTTTAACCACTTTTCATTGTTTTGTTTTCACTTGTTTCAATTAACTTGTTATGTGTAGTTTTGTTGTAACACGGTATTAACATTATAGCTATGTTCGCGATACCCATTTCTGTAAAATATCTGTTCAGCTTATCTTTTTTTGCCAATTACTTATTTTTTTTGTTACAAAAAAATGACGTTCGCCGGAATCAAGGCCAACTGAGAAAATATTTTTTTTTTGAAATAAATGGGGCAAAAATCGAAAAAATAACATGTTATACTTTTTTTAAATCAGAAAAAAAGCACTATTTGGTTTTGGGGGAAAAAACCCCCAATGGGGGCCATATGAAAAAAAAAAATTGATGATGATTCTAAAAACCCCAAAAGTAAAAAAATAAAAATTGACTACTCGGTCATATTCTACAAAAAAAAATTTCTTTGCAGAAGTTATACAGATTTGAAAAAAAATTTTCCCCCTTTAAAAAAATATGGCTGATTTTTTAAAAAACATGTTTCAGGTTTTTTTAAAATTTTTAAAAAAAATAAATAGATAAAAAACCTGTAGTAAAGGGATTAGCTTACTAACATAATTGTCCAAAAAATTTCCCCCCTTTTAAACCCATTTTTTTTCTAACGTGACCAAGATCCCCATACATTCCCCCCCCAAATTTTGGGGCACACTGTATATTAATTTAAAGTAAATCTATTTTTTTTGGTTCAAAAAAAATATTTTTTTTGGGTTTTTATTGCCCATAAAAATTTTCCTCAACAACTGCCCGGGGAACCCCTTTTTTTTTCCCCAAAGGGTTAAATTTCAGAATGTATAGAAATTCAAAGTGTATATCTGATTGAGTGTTTTTCTTGCATTTGATAATGGTCATGACATGATTTTTATACATTCTAAAATTTTGATACTTTGGGGGATAGATTCGGGGGTTCCGGGGGTTGCTGGGGTAAAATATATGGCCAATGTGTAAATTCTGGCCTCATATTCATTTTGGGAACACCAAAAAACGTTGGATAAGATATCCACTTTAAATTTCCATTTATTGTGAAATTTCGACCCTTTGGGGGGAGATTAGGGGTTCTGGGGCGTTACTGGGGTAAAATTATGGGCAATAGGTAAATTTTTACTTCATATTCGTTTTGGGCACAGTAAAAACGTAAAATATTCACTTTGAATTTTCAATTTGTAAAGTCCCTTTGGGGGCCCAAGGGGTTGCTGGGGTCAAATATAAGGGTGATTCTGACTTCAAATTCATTTTTAGCATACCAAAAACGTGGAATAAGATATTTGGTTTAATTTTCATAAAATCTAGAAATTTGACCTTTTGGGGGATGCTGGGGCAAACTCTGAGGATCCCTGGGCAAATTCTGACTTTGGATTCGAATTCAGCGTCAAAAATAGATAAGAATACCAATGTCAATACCCAAGATCACGAATTTTTTTGTGTAGCTGTGTATTCTGTCCTGCGTTAGACAAGACGTGATAAATATGGAAGCATCTGAATGCAGAAGATTTGATTATCACATTGATTATGTAGATCATTCGTATCGTAGTTACCATTTTTAATTATAAAAACTAAAGATAATCCGGATTCGTGATAAGATAATTAGGAGTCCATTCCCAGGAAATTCTTTTTTGGGGTTGATTATTTTTTCGAGATCGGTTATAAATAATTCCTTTTGAAGGATCCGTCCCAGTTTCTGTCCCCCGTGTGGACGATTATTTAAAAATTTTCGTTCCTGTGGGAAAATTGGTAAAACGTCAATGATTTTAAATTGTACGCTTTTTTTGGAAATAAAATGAAATATTTTTTTCAACCCCTTAGCTGCAACCCTCCCCCAACTTTTTTTTCAAATGCAAACCTATGCCGTATGGGCTCATTAAAAGTTTAAAAAATGGAATCCCAAACCCTTTTTTTTTTTTTAAATTTATGTGGTTCAGGAAATGAAAAACTCTTTTAAAAACAAAAAGTTAAAAACCTATTTAGGGGTATCTACGGGTGAATTAACGTAACAGATGCTGAAAATCCCTCCACCCTCTATTGACAGGCTCCTAGGGGTGGGAAAACCCGTCTACCGAATTCCGAATGGCCTCAGCCGGTATGTTATGTGATTTCACTTAATTCTATTTTTAGATCTTCAATTTAGCCGGCCTATTTTGATAAACCTTGTCTTTCAGATATCCCCAAAAAAATAATCTAATGGCGTTAAGTCTGGGGATCGTGGCGGCCATTCAATTGTACCACGTCGTCCAATCCAGCGTCCTGCAAATATTTTATCGAGATATTCTCGTGTTTCAGTGGGAATATCTGGATCTGCTTCATTAGGAAACATAACAGCTAAAGCAACTAATTCAAAGCGTAAAAGTCTAAGTAGCGTGCAGCTGTAAAGTTTCCCTCAAAAAAGTAGGGCCTAATAATCTGTTGTTGATGCCCATACATTTACTTTCTGAGGACGCTGGTATGAGTTGCTATCCATTGGGGCCGACTCCAGAATCGACAATTTTTCTTCTTAACTCTCCATTTAAATAAAAAGCCGAAAAAGAGTTGTTCGTGGAAACCTATTATTCCGTCCATCGCCTCATTATTTCCTCACAAAATTGCAAACGCCTGTAATATCATTTCCAAGAGCTCTTGGACAAATATACCTTATATGGGTGTATTTTTCTGTTTTTAAAACCTTCCAATCGTACGTCTAAAAGGGGAGGATTGTTTTGGGCTAATGAAACGTTGAAAATGGGATCTTCCTGCAGAATACGGCAATGTCCAATTTTTGATCTTCGTCTAAAACAGGGCCTGCCACTTCTTGCAAGTCCTTCCTGTACCATGTTCTTCAAATTTGTGTAAGATCTTACTCCGTAGCCTGGAAAATGGTTTTCCGGATATTTTCATTAAATAAAGACCCCATTTGACTCCGCATTCCCCCCACATCCCAGCAATAAAGTTCGATACGCTGCCTCTGACAATACCATTTTTTTTGGAAATTAAAAGAACACTTTGAAGGTAACAATTAATAAACTAAAAGATTTAATTTTCCCAGATTTAAAACGGTCAAATTTTTTTTTTTTTTATCAGGGCATTAAATTTGGTAAAAAATTTTTTAAATAATTCAAATATCTCGATAAAATTTTGCGGGCTGGATTGGACGACGTGGCCGCCACGATCCCCAGACAACCCATTGTTTTTTTTTTGGGGATTCTGAAGACAAGGTTTTAAAATAGGGGCTAATATTGAAGATCTAAAAAACAAAAATTAGAGTGAAATCACATAACATACCGGCTGAGGCCATTCGGAATTCCGTAGAGGGGTTTTACCGCCTAGGAGCCTGCCAAGTAGAGGGTGGAGGGTTTTAGCATCTGTTACGTTATTCCCCGTAGATAGCACTGTAGGTATTTCTTTTTTGTTTTTAAAAGAGTTTTTTTCATTTCCTGGTAACCAATAAGTAAAAAAAAAAGGGTATTCAGATTTCATTTTTACGAGCTTTTCAATACTACACGACAAGGTTTGTTTGAAAAAAAAAGTTGGGAAGGTTGGGCTAAGGGGTTGAAAAAATATTTATTTTATTCCAAAAATGGTACAATTTAAAATCAATTAGTGTTTTAGGTTTTTTTCCAAGTTACTGGTTAAAAAGATATTAATTTTATTCCGGACTTTTGCGCATCCCTGTTTTCGCCCACTGTGGGAAAATATCTACTCCTTTCAATGACCGTTAGGTTAATGGGAAAGCTCGATTTGGCATAAGCGTATCTAAAGCACATTCTGCCTAGGTGAATGAACTTCTGTCCAGACCTAAAATCCACCAAAAGGGAAAATGGTTACCAGATACTATTTTGTCGTAAAGCGTGGCTGCCAAGTACTTGCTGTTTCATTTACTTGATATATTATGATTAAATTTTACCTAATTTGTTCTTAAAATAAAAATTAAGCTATTTATTTTAAACTGTGAATAAATTTTTATATTTATTACTATAAAGTATTACAAAAAAGTAATATGTCAAAATACTATTTTTTTGGGCAGCTACTAATAAAGACGCGACAACGTGACAACAGTGCATTTTTCGTAGAGGCGTACTTTGGCTAACAACTAATAGTTTGTACTTCGGCCACCTTGGCTTCCTCGACAAGACTTATTAATTGGGTTTTAGATGAATGTTTTTGTTGTTTTGGGTTGTTTTTGAAATTTAAATTTAGTTTTTTTAAGTACTTTAATAATTAAATGGTACATCCAGTTAAGGAGGATATGATTCCTGGATTATCCTCAAAGAAGTACAAACTATGCTTGTACAATTCTATCGCCAATAATAAACATAAACATGTTAGGCGCAGCTCTCGATTGCGTTAATGAATGAAATGCTTTCTCTATCTATGCTATCAGCTCATTGACTCCTTTACAATATCAAAAAAAAAACAACAGCACTCCTTGATAATTTGAAATATATCATTAATTTTTATTGCCCCAAATGATGGTTATTTAAAATATGAAATTGCTTGTCTAACTTGTCATTACCAGAGCAGATACTGGAACAACATGCAAAGCTTATAAATATGCATGTATGTTAGTCATTCATGTAATTGACTATATTTATCAATGAACTTTTCAGAATGTTAAAGATCTTCAGACACTCATGTATACTGAAGTGGCTAAAGTAAAGTGGTCACAGTCAATTTAACTCCTTTTTAAATATTTGTCTTGTAAGTGTACAAAGCGACTTGCTTATCTTGCCTTAACAATTTGTACGGAAAATAAAAGGTTAGATATAAAAGGGAGAAAAATATGTTGAGTAAAATGTTGTAACCTTTTTTGCAGTTCGTTATGCTAAAATTTTAATAATTGGTCATAACGTTAGAATTTTCGGTATTTCTTTTAAATTTCAAATAAACAGTTTGCTACCTAAAAATATTATAGATATTTATGTTATAAGTATCATAATCACGAGCATTATGGTACTAGCAAGGAAGTTTAAATTATAAAGCCAAAACTGTAAAAAAATTTCAGCTTTCAGGAGCAATAGGAGATTGTCCCGTGGGTTTGCCTAATGTAGGTCAGAGCCGGACTTCCAAATTCTTTTTTTACTATCTATAAAGTTGACATCATCAATGTCAAATTTAAGCATTCACTGTTTTTTTTTTTTTTTGCACAAAATTGTTGGTTATTAAACGATACTACCATGGAATATTTTTATTTGTAATATTAAATTTTCTATCATCTGATATAATATGGAAAGAATAGATGGGCCACACAGCCTTCTATTTAAATGGTGATATTTTTGGGAGTTTTGTATTTTTACCAAAAATCTTTGTAAATAAAAAAAACAGTTTTTTTAAAAATAAATTTAAAACATTGTATGATAGTTTCCCAATTTTCTGATAAAAGAAGGGCAAGAAAGTGTAAATGAGTTTAATCTAATCCTAAGATTGTGTTTGTACATACATTAAAAAGTGAAAATTTTTATAACTGCTTTTTGGGCATATTCTTTTCACTAATAACAAACATTCATGAGACAGAATAACAGGGTTAAAAATGTTTAGTAACCTTTGGTACCTAGGTATCCATTGTAACGTAACCGTTAAATATTATGTGTCTACAGTATGTAGAGTTTAAAAAGTTAATAATGTAAGTTTAAGAAATCAAAATCTAATTTCTTTTTAAACAAATACAGAAAAAGCAAAAAGGAACTTTAGAATAAAATTGTACTTCTTTTATTCAATTAGAGGGCCTTATATCCTGCCAGTATTTAATAATTTTGATCCTTTAAAAGAATGTACTAAATTATTAAATGAATTAAAAGTACCTAAATGTAAACCTTATTTCTTTTTAATAATCCACAGAAATACACAAACATTGTGGAAATCATCTAAAAAATTGTTAAGATTGCCTTACTTTTCTACTGCTATTTCCTATGAAATATTCATTTTCTATTATTCATAATTAATATATTATTATTTATTCGGTTACCTAACGTTACGTCTTATAAGAAGCACCTAATTTAAATATAAGAAATACCTACTTACCTAAAGTAAAAAATGCCGGGTATGTTACCCTTAGATTTGCAAGACAAAACCATACAACCTTTGGTCATTTTGTTACGATGTTATGTCAAACAAAAACCTTATAGCCAATTTAAAAAACAACACTTCCTTATAATAGAATAGCCTGCGCGCAGACTTCGATCAGCTGTTAATGCGTTCATATAATCAAATTTTGTAAAGGGGTTTGGTTATCGGGTTTATTGTAATGAAAAAATATTATTTTATTTTTTTTTTCTACTCCTATATTAGAAAAAAACCTAATTACACACCGTCTACTTTATCAGTAAATCTCTAATTAAAACACATATTTAAAACCCAAAATTTGGGGAAAAGGGAGTTGTAAAATATATATATATATATATATATATATATATATATATATATATATATATATATATATATATATATATATATATATATATATATATATATATATATAATATATATATATTACGGGTTCCAAAACCCCAATTAGCCGCGAGCCCCAAAATCTTAAAACCCCAATAGATTTTACAAAAAATGGCTATGAAACAAATAGCATCGCCTTGACAACGCAAATGTGTGTATTATTATTTGTATTGTTCCAAATTTAAAATAATCTTCTTTTTTATTTATAAAAACTAAAAAAAGGAAAAAAGAAAGTACACAACTCGGGCCCATTACACACTCTTTCAAATTTTAAAAAAAATTTTGTGTAAGGGGTTTTTCCCCACCCCGGTATGTAATATACTATTGTGTTTTGAATATAAAAATAACTGTCAAAAGATTATTCGTGTATCTAAATCGGGGTTTAAAAATCTAAAAACGTGTTTTGATATTGACAAACCCCCAAAAAGAATAAGTATTTTATTGTGCCTCTGGTTTTTTTCCCCTTTTTCTATTCACCAAAACCCCCCTTTCTATTCACCCGAAAAATTTTTGGGGTGTCCTAGTGTTTCATCAATTTTTTATATGCCTTACCTTTGTTGTGCCCTTTTTTGAAAAAAAAATTCCCCCGGGCAACCTAAAGTATCCTGTTTGGGTTTCCACAGGTCCCAAAGAACAAGAACAGTGGGTACAAAAGTAAGTAAAAGATAAAGAAAACTTGTTAAAACTATAAAAAGAAATATTGTTATAGAACCAACATTAGAGAACATTTCTAACTCAAAATAAACTTTTTTTTGGGGTTAAAATGTGAAATTCACAAGGGAAACAATATTTTAAAATTTTTGGAAAAAAAAAGACATATGTATTTTTAAAAAAATTTTGTTAAAAAAATAATACGGGCCCTAAAAATTTAAACCCCTTTAAAAAGTTTTAAACCTAATAAAAAAAGGTCGGAATTAACCCCCCTAATTTATTATAATTTGCAGAAAAAAAAAAATAAAATAGCTATTTATTTTCAAGGGGTTACTGGGCCCCTTAAAAGCCCTAAAAGGTTTTGGCCCCGGGCCCCCCTTTTTGGCCCGGGGGAATTTTATTTTTTAATCCAGAAAAGGGGTGGTGTTTGCTTTATGTTTTAAAAAAAATTTTTTTAATGACTAATTACATTATTTATTCGCAATATAAAAAAAAAATTTCCCCCGTCCCCGAAAAGGGAGAAAAGACTGGTTTTAAATTTGACTTTGATGTTTCTGTCAGTTAGTCGTTGGCATTTTTTTTTAGCGATTTGCTCAAAATGGAAGAAATTCCACAAAAAAATAAGAGGAAAGGTCAAAAAAACGCCGAAAATCTTTTGCCAGTTAAATCAAGGCAACAGTATGATCGGGGGGGATGGCATATTTGGGGGTTTGGGGAAAATGGGAACCAATTTTAAATAACCCCAAAATTTTTTTAAGGCATATTTCCAGGAACAGGTAAGTTATTGATTTTATTTTAATACATATGTTTAACAAACTTTTATTATTTTTGGGGGGAAAAATACAGCCCCAACTCTCTGGACCAAGTATTCCACCCTAAGGTCTACTTGATGGTCTAAAAATTTAAACATTTCGCAATACCATCGTCTATATCTTTTTTTAAAAAGTTAATTCGAAAGGATACGTCCCGAAGAAGTCTAAAGTTTTGGAAGGAGAACAAATATTAAAATTTATTAAAAAAAGGGTCCTGATGATATCTACTTTAAACAAAGTCATATTGGTAATGGGTGTTTTTTTTCAAATTGGTCAAAATGACCATTGATGACATTGAAGATAGAGGAACAGTCTTGGTTTTAAATACCAAAAAAAATCCTTCAACTTCAAAAAGTTTTACTATCATTGAAGAAAATTTAGGCGCTTTAAATTTAATAAAAAGTACACAACATTAAGACCAGCTGGAATAAAGGGCAAATTTTTTTTCCTATAAAAAGGGTCGATGTACAGTACAACCCATTGGAAAAAATACCAAAAGGGAAACGTCCCAACATTGATCCAAAATTTTTAAAACTGGATAATGCAGAAGCTTACCGGCCACTTTTTGCGCCCACATCGTCAACTTTACTTGTTAGGCAGGTGCTTCGTTTGAAACGCTAAAGCTCTTCAGTAGCTGAAGGATTGAAGAAAGTATTTCATCCAAAAACAAAGTAGCCAAAATGATTGCCAATTCATTAATTCCGGGGGAATTCCCACCCATTAAAAATTCTTTTGTATAAACTTGATCTTTATTGTGAGAGAAATAAAATTGGATAAGCAAAAAAATTCCCCCTATTAGCGCATTAGGGCATTATAAGCGGGCATTATGATAATGCCGGGGGAAAACGGGGGTTATTCTATCATAACATATTCCATTTCTAAGGTATTATAGATCAATAATAAAGGGGAAAACATAAAATTATTTATTTTTCCTTTTTGTCCCGGGGTGTAAGCTTCTGCATTATCCAGTTTTAAAAATTTTGCGATCAATGTTGGGACGTTCCCTTTTGGAAATTTTTTCCAATGGGTTGTACTAAAATGCCTTTTTATAGGTAAGAAAGAATCTTTTTTCCAGCTGGTCTTAATGTTGTGTTTTTTTTATTAAATTTAAAGCGCCTAAATCCCTTTTCAATGATAAAAAAATTTTTTGGGTTTAAAATTTTTGCCGGCCAAACCAAGACTTTTCTTTTAATGTTAAAAATTTTTCCTCTCTGTTTCCCCAAAAAATTCCAAAATTGAGGCCAAAAGTTTTCCGGGGGGGCCCCAAAAAATTTTTAAATTTTTTTCCCCAAAAGACCGGGGATTCCTTCGACTTAATTTAAAAAAAGGAATGAACGGGGGTTTGGGGAAAATTTTTTCGGGGCCAAATGCCGGGGGAAATTTGGTTGAAAAATTTTTTCCGACTAAAAAAAATTTTGAAATTTTGTTTAAAAAAAATTTTTGATTCCCCAAAAATATGCCATTAAAAGTTTTCTTTTTAAAAATTCCCAAAATACCAAATTTTGTTTTTTTTTAACTTTTTGGCCTTTTTCCCCCTTTTCTCTTATTTTTGTGGAACCCTTTTGGGAAAAAATCTTTAAAAAAAACCCCTTGAAAGAAAAAAAAAAAGCCTTTTTAACCCGTTTTCCATATACATTAGGGGTCAACCCAAAGCAAAAATTGGGTTTAGTCTTTAAAAAAACCTTTTTGTAAAAAAAAGTTTTAATGACCACTTTATTGGATTATAATGCCCAAAAAGGGTTGGGAAACCCAAAACCCCCTTTACAAATAAATATGCCCGATAAAAAAAATTAAATAAAGGGAAAAAAAATAATAAGTAATGCCTTATATTTATTATAAAATTACAGTATAAAAAAAAACCATTTGCACGGAAAATTCTTTTTGGGGAAGTTAATAAAATGTGCACTAAAAAAAATATATAATTATATATAAATGCTTGATAATTTACGTTTACTATAAAATAAAATTTTGCTTTTTAAAAGTAATATAAACGCTCGATAAGTCGTATTCATTAAAACTAACCAAGACCATTTTTTAATCAAGTGCTGACCAAAAGTACCAACCCCTTTTTTCCAAAGGGGAATTTAAAGGTGTATGGAAGCCCAATGCTAGGCCCATTCGATAAAAAAAAGCCAGCCCGAAAAAAACTGTCAGAGTTGGCCCCCCCGATTCTGCGCAATAAAAAATTCCAAGAAATAATTTAATGTGTTACCTACTTACACACCAATAAATCAGGGGTTAGGCAACACTTTTATTTTGGGGCCAGGGGGGTTTTTTGGTCCGGGGCGGCGCGTATTCCTATCCGCGCTGTACCTTTAAACCCCTTTTATCATTCGTCATTTTTTTTGTGGTTTGTGCCCTTTGCGCCATTAGTTTTTTTTGTTTTGCTTTGTGTTATTTTTGTGGTTGCAGAAGTTTTTCGGTTGATAAAAAAACCCTTTTATTTTAGTGATTAGTGTTTATTAAGTTGTGACTATAATTTTGGTTTATTGTTTGTTACTTATAATATCTAACAAAATGACTAGAATGGTTTTTCTTGAAAAACCCAAAGGGAAAAAATACCCGGCTTTTTTTTTTAGATAAGTATTTTTTGTATTTAAATTGGTTTTCTTCTTATGAGACGTAACGTTAGGTAACCGAATAAATAATAAAAACCCAAATTTTGAACAATAGAAAATGAAAATTTCATAAAAAAATAGCAGTGAAAAAGTAAGGCAATCTTAACTATCTTTTCGATGATTTCCACAATGTTTGTGTATTTCTGTCGATTTTAAAAAAAAAATAAGGTTTACATTTAGGTACTTTTATTTTATTTAATAATTTAGTACATTTTTTAAATTTAAAAAGATCTAACTGAATAAAAAAAAGTATAATTTTATGTTAAATTTTTTTTTTTTTGTATTTGTTTAAAAAGAAATATTTTTTTGGTTTCTTAAATTTTTCATTATCAACTTATTAAGCTCGACCTGTAGAAAAATATTTAACAACACAATGGTTTCCCCGGTACCAAAGGTTACTAAACATTTTTTTAAACCCTGTTATTCTGTCTCATGAATGTTTGTTGAGTGAAAAGAATGTGCCTAAAAGCAGTTATAAAAAATTTTTGACCCAGAATCTTAGGATTAGATTAAACTCATTTACACTCTCTTGCCCCTTTTTTTACAAAAATTTGGAATAAGTACATGACACTATCATAAAAATTTAAAATTTATTTTAAAAAAAAAGTGTTTTTATTTATTTACAAAAAAATTTTTGGGGAAAAAAAAAAAATTCCCCAAAAAATCGACCATTTAAATAAAAGGCTGTAAAGTGGCGCCATCTATTCTTTCCATATTATATCAGTTACATTACACAATAATTTTAAATATTCTATAGTAGTATCGTTTAATAACCCAATTTTAAGCAAAAAAAAAAAAAAATTGAATGTTTAAATTTGATATTTTTTTGAGTTTTAATTTATAGATAGTAACAAAAAATTATGGAAGTCTGGCCCTGACCTACTATTCATTGCGCAAACCCGGGGCCAATCTACCTATTCCCCGCCCTGCACGCCTGGGGAATTTTGTTCTACAGATTGGGCTTCCAAACACCTTTAAACTTCCCCTTCTTTTTGCTCGAAAAAAAGCTATCAAGTTTCTATTATTTTTATCAAATTGTTATCATTTTGGAAGCATGAAAATTTTATTTCTGGCATTCAAAATTTTTGAGCATCTATTATTTTTATCGAATATTTAGTTTCTTTACATTTTTACTCAGTTACTTACTAAAAAATTGCCTAATTAATCATTATTTAGATTATAAAAAAATCTGAATTGGTATGTTTTGCAATTTGTTTACATAGTACTATTAGTGTAGTATTTCAATTGTATACTATTATTTTTTTTAAGTTAAATACCCCAGTAAATACCGGTATACCGGTA
>JAHBCN010009908.1:0-33436 GCA_019359885.1 Listronotus oregonensis
AAAGGTAGATCAATCAACTTTAAACCACCACTTTGACAAATAAGGAAACACCAACCAAAATCAACTGTTTGCCCATTCAACCTATAACCAGTTATCATTTAAAAAAGGAATACAAAAAAACATTTCATCTACAGTATCTCCTAAAAAAGTGGTTGACTAGGGCCCCCACAGAACAAATATGAACTATCAGATGAAACCTTTTTAAAACTTAAAAAAATATAAAACCCCATATTTTTGATATTTTTTTTTTAGTTTTAATATTCAATTTTTGGTGGTTATTTTTAAATTGTTCAAAAATTCAATAATATACTTAAAATTAAAATTTGCCCAGTTGTATTTTCCCTAAAAAAACAAGCCTCTAAAGTGGACTGATGCTCATTCGAAATTTATTTTTTTGGTATAAAAATACAAACAAGATCATATAGTTGGTTAATTTTTTTCCGAAGTCTTCTTAATATTGGAATTTTTTTTTCATCCTGTTAAGCCCCAGCGTATGAAATTCCCTTTTTTGTCTTAGAAAAATATTTACCCAATTTTTCCGTTTTTCTTTTGTTTTTTTCTCGCAAAAATTTCCGTTTCTGACACGATATGGGTTTTTCTTTTCTTTATTAAAACAATTTAATGATGATAACATTTCTTTGCTTAGCGATGCTGCTTATGGGAATGGGGGAAAAAATGTGAAAGGGCCCTCCCCCGGAACCTTTGATGCTGCTTGGGGGGGGAATCGGCCTTTAAATTTAAAATAAAAACAAAAAAATCCCAAAAACTACAAGAGCCCCTAAAAATGTATTAAACAAAAAATATTATTTTTAATAAGCTCTATAAAAAAGGTTTTATACACATTTTTAATAAAACAAGTAATAAAGGAGATAAAAGCAAAAAAATGATTTTGGCCATTAAAAATTTCGCTAGTAATAATATATATTTGGTAGAAGTAAGTCTATTAATTCCGATCCCGCTTAAAATTGTTTTAAAATGTTCTATTTATTGAACGAAATAAACTAATACACATGTGCCTCAAGGCGATGGGGGATAACCTAGTAGCACAGATATTTTATTTAATTATTTTGAAGCAAAATTTTATTTTTAATTTAAATATTAATAATACTAATTTAAAAAGACAGTTACTTGTTCAAAATGACCTGAAGAAAATTTTAATCATATTTTTAACATCAATTTTTTTTGTAGTTTATTTAGCGTCAAACCTTAAAAACATTTGTTTATTAAACTATTTACTTTTTTTAGGCTTACAGTCAAATAATACAAATAATAGCAACATAGGACATAGAGAAATGACAAGCGTCCTGCCAGGTATATAGCACCCACCTAGATGTGGAACATATTTTTTCTTAGATAAACTAATGTTTAGATTTTAATTTAATTATATTTTAAAGGAATAAATAAATATGTTAATAAAATAATTTAAACATTTTTTTAAATTTATTAATATTAATATTTAAATCGTTAAAAAAAATATTTAAACGATAAGCTATACACATAGTAGCATAAGAGATCAAAAAATGTTAAGCGTCCTGTCAGGTATATAACATCAAGATAGAGAAGGTACTTATTTTTTTTAATAAAATAGAGTTTGAAATTCCTTTTAGTTAAAGTTTAAAATGGATCAAAATGAGTACAGTGATTGGACAAAAAAATAAATAAAATACCCGTGTCACCATGTTATCCCCCATTCCTTAAGGCACATGGGTTATTAATTTGTTTTGTTTAATGAATAGAATATTTTAAATTAATTTTTGAAATGGATTGGTGTTACTATACTTACTTTTACCGAAAATATACTGTTATTATCGAAATTTTTAATGGCCAAAACTACTTTTTTGCTTATAATCTCCTTTGTTATTTGTTTTATTTAAAACTTGTATAAATAATCTTTTTTATAGAGCTTATCAAGAAGTATATTTTGACATTATTTCATAGCTCTTTCAGTTTTTGAGACATTTCCGTTTTTTTTAAATTTATATCGGTAATATTTTAAAAACTATAATAGCTATAAAAAATATTAAACAAAAGTTATGAAGTTTTATTAGTCAATTAATTTTAAATATACACCTTTTTTCCTTAAGTCAATAGTTTTTTAGTTATATTAAAAAACAAAACGATTTTTTACGACTTTTTTTTAGATTAGCGCGGCTTTGAATTAAGTATGGTTCGTAGTAGTATAAAATAAATTTTTATGCGTATCTCTTATTGGCCAGCTTTTTTGTGGGGACCTCCCGGACTAATAGATAGTGGCGCAGATATAACAACTCTACAATGGCATGGTGGCTAAAAGCTACATTGTGTTCGAGAGCAGAACTGAAGGCTACATTGAGGAGTCTTTGATAAATAAAAACAACATAGTCAAGAAAATTATCAATCAATATTTTATCTGCATGAATAAAAATTAATTTAAAAAATAATGTCAACCCACCTCCTAAAAATGCTGATTTAAATTCTCCAAAAGTTGTGTTTAATAACTGTTCTAATATTACACTAATCTGAACCTGAAAATAAGGAGGGTGATAGATATCAAAGCACCTAGGCCTCAGTAAACCCGTTGTGCTTCCTCCTCAAGGGGACTCCTCACTCAGTACGCTGTCAATCCTACTTTAAAGAAGGTGACAAGGTAGTTAAGGGAAATCGCGTTTATGTCGGCCAAGGAAAGCCAATACTCGTCCAGCATGGATTTTTGCTTGAAAAAGAGTTCAGGGCAGTCACAAAGGATGTGCTCAGAACCTCTACACAGAGGTGTGTCATTTGTACCCATTATAAAGAGGTGCTTTCGTAATTGACAATGTCTAGTAAGAACGCTCGTCATAAGATTCGCCCTAGGCATTGCCAAGTAATGTTTAGCTGTATTTCTGTCAGGATAGTTTAGTAACTTTCTGAAAAAGTTACAGTTTACTGTTTCATTCCATCGTCTTGTAAACTGTCGATAAGAGTGTTTTTTGATTAGTTCCTTCATCGCAGACCCTGTTAGACCCACGAAAGGTTGGGTCCAAAAGGTTTGGTCCCAACAGCCTTCCTGGCCAACGAGTTAGCAATGCGGTTGCCTTTGGAGTGAGCGTATCCTTTAGTCTGAGGGTGACCATAAGAGGGTGACCACATTCCTGCTGGAAGCATCTGCAAGGGCACGGTGATTTTTCTGTATAATACCAGAGGTGTGGCGTGGTCTCACTGCTAGTAGTAGTCTGTCTGCAATCCGTATGGATAAGCACGACTTTATCAGTGATATTCCTACTGATTATTTCTTCTGCAGCTATGGTTATGCATGTAAGCCCAGTTTGAAGCACACTTGAAATCTCACCCATAGCCCAATTAATGTTTAAGTTTAGAGATCTAGAATGAATTCCACATCCCGTACCTTTGTTTGTTTTCGAACCGTCTGTGTAGATGTTGATTACACCTGCCACGTTTGTGTTCAATTCTTCTTTGATGTTAATTTTGTAGGGTATTATTACATTAACATATTATTAATATTAATAATAAATAGAAAAAACATGTATTTTTTCCAATATTTGCAATGGTAAATTTTTCTTATAACTAATTTTGTAATTTTTTTACACTGGTGATAAGTATTAAAAGACTACAAATATTTTACACAAAATCTATGTAGGTTTTTTTATTAATTTTAGAATAACAGTTTTTAACATTTTAAAAAGAAAAAAATACTTTATGTAACAGTAACAGTTGTAAAAAAACTATAGTGTAAACTGGTATGACTTGGACATACGAGTCAAACATCATACTCGTAGGAAATGCATGTCATTCCTCTTATCTTTTATTTTTTTTAAATGCGCCTGTAGAGAAAATATTTAATACTTGCGAAAAAGTCCCATTTTTCAAACTTATTAGGTAAATAAGGATTCCTTTTCTGTTTATTTAAATTATTGTATTTTTACTTAAGTTTTAATTTTCAAAAAATGCGATCTTGTAGTAATCATGTCTTGCAACTTTATTTTACTATAATACCTCTGGCATAATATATCAAGGATGTAAAGTGAAAAGCTGTGTCTAGCTAACAGAATTCAACTGACTTATGGAAACGTGCATAAAATACACTAAGATAGACGACACAGGAAAGCTTTATTTCTTGGTATAAGGTGTCAAATCAAATAAAAGGATTTTGGAAGAAACTCAGCCAAAACATGTTTATAAGTCTTTCTTCACCTAAAATGTTAACCTAGTTTATTTTTAAAATATATACAGGGTTTTTCATTTTTGACACATATAGGGTTTCTTTGTAATTTTTGGTGCAGTCAAAAATGTTTATAAAGGCAGCGTGTGTTGGGTCAAACTTATAATGATAAAATTAAAATAAAAAATGTTTGCTTGCTTAAGGGATGCGAAGGACAATAAAACCAATTGTTAATTTCAGAATGACCCTATATTTTCTTAGTTAAAAGAGATAAAGAAAAATATTTTATACAAAAGCACCTTTATAATGATTGTTGCATAATCTACCATTTTCAGGATTAGTAAAGTGGGTCAGGTAAAAAAGTTTTCAGCCTAACCAATTTTTTAATGAAACACCCTGTATATTTTAGTCCTAAAATATAGCATTTTTTTTTCAAAAATGTAACACATCATAAATGATATTGGATTTATTTTTCTATTATGTGATTTATTTTAACTTTAAAACTAAAAGGGAAAGGGTTAATAGGTACGCCTCCGCACCACAAGTAGTTGCCGACAAACTCTGCCATCGGCTTAATCGGAACCGCAACCCAATAGGTGCAAATTTAAGGTTTGGATACACTGTGAATTGACTTTTACTAAATAAGACACTAAAGTATTCTAAATATATACAAGGTTTATTAAATTATTTTTTTTACTAATTACAATACAATTTCTTACTGTACGCCAAGGCGCCAAGGCGTATCAACCATTCCTAAATAAAATTTACCTTGAGAAATGATTTAAAATTTTGACCTTTTTTAGAATAAGATTTAAAAAAGAAGAAATGTTTGAAATAATGTTTCCACTAGGCACGGACAGCCTTAATTCCTTTATTAGACACTGACAGTCTTAATTCTTTTGCCAAGAGATTAAAAGAATTTTTGAAAGTAATTTATTACTTAAAGGCAATATTATCTATTTACAATTCTATCAAAGCTAAATTTTTGCAAGGAGGATGTGAGAAAACGTTACAAATTTTACTCCAAGAAATTGATAAAATTTCACTTTAAATCGGCACGAAATTTCTTTAACTTTCACTTGAAACCCAAGACGCCTTTCAGAGTCTATAAAGCGTAAGTCTATCCACGTTACGTCACAATTAAAAATGTTTTTCTTTTACTATAAAGTTAGAAAAGTCAAAAGTCCAAGTTAGAGATTATTTACAGATTCTTTTTGGAGACACACTGTATTAATTCTTTGGAGAAATGTCTCATCAAAAAGTTTAGCTATTACCCTTTGGTTGTTAATAACTTCCTACTGTTCTATTTACCAATCACTTTTCCTTGGATCACCACTGCCACCGACCTTCTGCTTTGGCACAGTTCTGTACACTCCCTTTTTATTACTTTATTTTTCCTTTGCGCCTTACGCATATGTCAAATTAAAAAAACAGGGAAATAGTTTACTTTATTACAAAGAAAACTGCTTATTCTTTTAGTTAACGCTTTATCGTAACACACTTTGTGCTTTTCTGGCATTACTCTGTACGACTAATTTCATTGGTTGTTTCTTTTGCGCCAAGAAAGCTGTCGGCTATCAAAGTATCACTGCAATATCTCGCTATGACGTTTTTTGCTTACAATCAATCCCGGTGATAATTATGTCATTAATACCCAATCAAACTCGAGTTGTTGGCGTCTAAAATTTTAAGACCGTGAAAGGTATTACCGGCAGCTCATCGGGCGTATGAATTGAGATTCGTTTGTTTACTTAAAACATTTTTAGATTAAAACCCGGGTTCCGAGAAATGAATGTCTGCTTCGGTATGTGGAATTTAATAGAGCGCTGTTGTCACGCTTATTTAGATAAAGTATTGTTAAATTTTAGATGTTTAATATTTTATTAAGAATTAGAGAAAAAGTTAACTTACTTTGGGCTATTAAAAAATAGCTTCTAAATTGCGAGAAGTGTTTCTGCAACAATTACTTTAAACCGCAGTAGGCTAGGAAAAAAAACTAATAAACTGGAAATGAAACTACAAATAATAAAAGAAAAAGTTGACACAAGAAGATAAAATTGGCAAATTGGAAAAGAAATAAGACATTCTCAATAAGGGAAAAAATAAAGGAAATTATCGCAAATGTTAGGAAAATTGTTCGCAACAATTTTAAAAATATTTGTGTGCTCAAAAATTTTTACAGTAATCATTAACGGTCTGCTGTTAACATAAGTAAAAATAGATCTAAATGTGCTCATTTTTAACAATTTGACATCAGCTTTTTTTTCTTTGTAGCAATACTCCTTCTTGTATTAAAAAAATACAGTGAAACTTTGTATTGGTAATATTATTATTTTTTTATATTAAAATACTATTGTTGTTTTGACAAAACTTCTAAAAAAAATACAGTTTAGATTTGTTCTATAACTCATTATAATCAAATATTTCAGGAAATCTGTTAGTTAAGTTATAACATCTAATCGATATTTATCATTACCGCTATTAGGCACTCGCAACAGTCTACTAAATAGATATGTTTGATATCGGAAATGTTGCCAAATGAGGTTAATTTATTTAATGGTAATTTAGCAATCTACGTGCAAATTTGAAAAGTATACATATAATAGTAAATATATATTTTGGTTTAATTACGATTACAAATTTAGAAAATCTAACAATAATTGCGCTGTAAGCTTTGTTGCAATTAATTATGCGGTTATTTATTTATTATATGCTTTGTTATTTATATGGAGCGTTATTGTATTGGTCAAAAATATTTCAACAGATACAGACAGAAAAAAATGTAAAGTTAATTATTTACAATTCAAATTTTAATTTTTAATAAGAAACATTTTAATTTTTAACTTAAAATAAATAGTTTAGCTTATATCTATAGAAAAACCCTAATAAGAAAATAAAAGTTAAGATCCTTTGACGAAAACATCAGTTAAAACTTTTGTAAAAATTTTTTGTCACCTTTGAGCTACGAAGATAAAACTATTTCTATCTTTAAAAAAAGCCCATTCATTTATTTAACAATTTGCTGCCAATTCTACCCTTGATCCTACCCTCAATGTACCTCTTCCAACAGTTGTCTCTATTTCTCATCAAATGTATATCGTTTTTTCTCTTAATACTAAAAAATTATCGGTGCTAAAGAGCGTACCAGCAGGTGACTTAAAAATATGCTTTAGAGCTTGTGCCCATTTTAAGTCATCTCTTTTAACTTTTATAACATGTGCATCTTTCCAAAGGGCTGGAAAACTATACTTGACCTATCCCCAAGCAAGAATCTAAAACTATCCCTTCTTACTATAAATATATCTTGCTTCTTAGTTTGTAAGGTAATGGAAAAGATTATATATTGGTAAATCTTAAAGTATTAAGCATAACATAAAATTTTACATAACAGACAGTCCGCATTCCGCTAAAAAAGATCCATAGCAGATTTTCTTTCGTTTGGTACTAGTTCCTTGAGTTTATTTAAAGAAAACCTACACATACAAACAGTTAAGAAAGAAGTAATTGAGTGTCCTTTATATCAGTTAATTAAATAATACTTGGTTATCTTTGACGAGCTCTGGGAAATCTGTCGCTGTTCTATAGGTATTTTCACAGTTTCTGCCCAAAGAAGTTGGCTAGTATAATTCCTTCTCTGGCAGCTCCTAACAGAGCAACACGTAGTGCAACTTTTATGCAGCCTTTTACAGTTGAGCTGAAGAGGCCCCGAACTTTCCGCTTTCTCCGTTTCTTTATCTCTAGAGTATCCAGACTATGGAACCTGTCACCCGCAGAAGTTTTTTCTTCTCCTCCCAGTCTCCAAATATTTTAGGTCCGTTTGAACAACTTCCTCTTACCAAACTTTACAACACTTAAGACACTTAATGCTAAAATAATTTATTTAAAATAATAAAATATAGAATCTTATAAATACCAAATGACAATATTCTAGAATTAACTAAATTACTAAATCTATATTTAAAAATTAAAAACTTCAAGTTCTAGGTCTTTCCGGATTGTACCTAGTACCGATGCTGCATTACCTCGTTGCACAGCTAAACCAATTCTTTAGATTATGAGACTTTTTTTTGCATGGAATTTTTTTGCAAATTTTGTTGATAACCTAACCTTTATTCCCTAGTTCCAAAAAATTTAACAACTGTAAATACTGGATGAGAAAAAAGTAGGTCATTTCTGATTTACCAAATCTTACGATTCCTTGCTACGATATAAACTTGCTATGGTTTAACCTATCTGCTGACATTGTTATAGCATGATTTATTTACATGATTAATATTTATGTTATTATAAATAAACAATGATAACCTTGCTAATTACATAATTATACGGTTGTTATAGAATAAAAAAAATATGCTAATATATATAAAATGCAATTTTTTAGAAAAAATGTCGTTTAGACATCCTGCCCGCCTCCGTTGTGGTAGTTCTCTCGGGGTTCTAGCTCCTTGACTGGGGTGAGCTCGAGTCCTTCTTCTCCGGACGGCGCTTGGTCTCCTGCTTGTCTCCTTCGGTTGCGTTGGTGTCGGTATTTCTTGTGCAGAATCGCTGTTATCAGAGTATAGGACATATAGGTATGCTGTCTTACTTTTCGCCATACCATATTTTCTAACTGCTGATGTAAGTGTTGTTCGTTCACCTTGAGGCGAGTCAGGTCATCGTGTATTGTAAATATGGGTTCATTTTCCTCACTGCTGATGGGTGGTAACCTTGTAGTTTTGTTGTTGTGTCCGATATCTGCTGACGACGCCTTGGAATATGAAGCTAGTACCGGCACTGTGTCGGTTCGCTTGGGTGTGATGACATTTTGTTTTGTTTGTACTATGCAATCATCGGTGAAGTTGATTATACCGGTGGTATTCAGAACTTCTTCTCGGCGAATTCCACTGCAGGTGATGGCTATGTTTGTTGGTTGTGCAGTGATGTACATCCAGGTGTTCGGTTTGTATAGCTTCCAGGTCATGGTAGTTACTGTATGTTTCTGAGTCTTGCACTCCGTTCCTTTATGCCGTTGGTATATGTCATCGATAACGCAGTTTGGGCTTGTTTCTATGTTTTTTAATGCGGGTGGGGCACATACGTAATATTTTTTTCTGTGTATACATGCCTTTAATTCATCGTGTGTTAGTTGGAAGTACTGCTGATCATTGTAGTCGATCGCCATGACTTCATTGGATATATCCATAATCCAATACGATCCATTTTTAATGCGAAGCGGTGTAGGAGTTGCTTTCAGGGGCGTAAACTCGGAGATGCCTTCAATGGTGAAATAGCCGTATATTTTCATCCATTGCTCTTCCGCCTCTTCCACGGCTGTTTTTTCTGGAATTTCCCAGATTGATACATGGTCTGGTAACTTGGTATTTGCATCCTTAATGATGGCCTTGACGTGAGATGGTGGGAGCAGCTTGTAGAGGGACCCGTTATCATTTTCATCGGCTTTCATTTCTAGGGCCCAGCCTGGTTTATCATCTTCGGATGCTCTCATCTCTTGGGTCCAGCCATCTTGATGAATGGCACCAACTGTTTCTTTATTTACTTTGGCATCCGTGCCCGCAGCCGGTATGGCTACAACGGAAGTAGATTTAACCTCCTTAGAGATAGAGCCATGTTCTGCAATAGTTTTGCTATCCGCTGAACGTTCTTTTGCGACTTCTTTTCTGGTGGCTTTTTCGATTTCCATTACTTTGTTGTTAATTTCATTGGATTCTCCTTTAACATCTTCATCAGCAGCCCTGTAGCCATAGGTTGCAGGGGCTTTATAGCTAGGAGCTGGAGCAGAGTATGATGGAGCTGGTGCACTGTAGCTTGGAGCTTTATAGACTGGTGCAGGTGCTGGGTAAGCTGGAGGACTGTTGGCTGGAGCAGGTGCGCTATAGCTTGGTTCTTTATATGATGGTGCGGGCGCTGGGTAAGCTGGAGGACTGTAGGATGGAGCAGGTGCGCTTTAGCTTGGTGCTTTATAGGCTGGTGCAGGTGCTGGGTAAACAGGAGTAGCGTAAGCTGGAGGACTGTAGACTGGAGCACTGTGCTGTTGGCTTTCTACCTCTTCTATTTCCCAAAATTTTGTTAGTTGTTTCACTTTCTCCACTCTTGACACCATACTTCGCACATGAAGTTGCCTAATGTCTTCCACTTCGGCTGCGTGATATGCTCCTTGATGATAATTTCTTGAACTGTTGTTTCTTTGATAGTTGTTTCTTAAGTTGGAGTTCTGGAAGTTGGTCTGTCTTGTGCCTGGTTGACGATCTTGATGTAGCAATGTATGGTGGTTTTGCTGGCAAACTCTACAGCGGATTGCTGTGTTGCAGTTATCTCTATAATGATAAGTGAAACATTTGCTGCACAACTGGTTATTTCTGGTAGTCTCCCATCGACTACATACCCATAACGGATGTTCTCTCTTGCATAATTGACATACTGCTCTCTTCTGTAACTTCCTTTCCATGTTGACTGCTTCGAGTGATTGAAATCTTCTTCTCAAGAGTTCGAAGATGTTTTCTAGTGACGGAACTTGTTGTGGATCATCCAGAGTTTGTTCGTATAGTTTATTTGTTTCTGAATCCCATTTCTTGCATATAATTCTTCCTATTAGTGGGTCCCATGAGGTCGTGTCGTAGCCCATGTTTTTTATTCCTTCTAAACATTCGTTCACTACATCGTGTAATTGCTTCAATTTTTCTGCTGATTCATCGTTTATCGTTTTAAAGTCCCATATTTTGTCCACTAATCTCGCCACAATTAATCGATTGTTTTGATAGCGGTGTTTCAAAATTTCCCAGGCTGCCAGATAATTTCCATCTGTAGTCGTGAGGTGTCTAATGATGTTCTGGGCCTCTCCTCGGAGATGTGTCTTCAAGTGCTGCAACTTTTGGGCGTTTGATAGGCTGTTATTTTCATGAAAGATTCTGGTAAACAGATCATTGAATGTAGGCCATTCTTCATAGTGTCCGCTGAAGATTGGGATCTTGATGGTCGGAAGAGGTGCTTCGGTGGATAGTGCTTGCTTCTCCTTTATTTTCTCATCTAATTGTTCCATGATGGCTTCGTACTTCTTCTTTATGCTCCGGTGGTTTCCAAGATAGTCTCCATTTATGTTTCTATTGATTAAGATGTCGTTATGAAGTTGCTGTAGGGGTTCCCATTGGCTTCTCACATCGTTTTTCAGGAACTCGTAACGGGAAATCGGTTTGTTTCTGGTGATCTCTTGCTCGGCTTCGTGGATAACGTATATAAATTCTTGGGTGATCACGTCCTTTCTTCTTAGTCTTTTTTCGTCTAGATTGCTCTCTTTTTTCCCATGCGATTCTTCTTCATTGCCTTCGGTTTTCTTGCAGGTCATCTGATACTTTTTGACTTCGTAATAGAGTTTCTCGATTTGTTCGAAATAGTTCACAGTAAAATAGTTGTGCCCCGTCTCTCCTGTCTCTTCTAAGTCTAGGAGTATTTCATTGTTTTCCTTAATTTTTTCCCATATTTGGTCTGCTTGTTGAAGTCGTTGAAGTATATAGGCTGGAGTTTTCCTTGTCCATGAATCTTTTTTGGCGTTTGACAGTAGTTGCTTCAATTCTTCTGCCAAACTTTGTTGCTGTTTGGCTAAGGTACTGCTTTTTTCCATTGTAATGTAATTACTGTATTACTTCACTGCACTCTCGTACTTTGAGGATCACTTTTAGTAACGGATTTTAATTCTTGGATAAGAATTTTGATTTCACGCCCTCTGGCGACTTAAGGTTTGAAGGACCATGAGGTCGGTTCGAAGGACCATGAAATGAATTAGGGGAAGTTTTCTCCTAATCCTTTTATTCCCTAGTTTCATAGGTTGAGTAAAATACGATTTAACAACTGTACAATACTGGTTTTATTAATTTCAGAATGCATAATTTATACAAATTAGTGTAGGTCATTTCGTGATGTTGTATCAAAATCTTACGATTGCCCTTGCTACGATATAAACTTGTTATGGTTTAACCTATCTGCTGACATTGTTATAGCATGATTTATTTACATGATTAATATTTATGTTATTATAAATAAAAAATGATAACCTTGCTAATTACATAATTATACGGTTGTTATAGATTAAAAAAAATATGCTAATATATATAAAATGCAATTTTTTAGAAAAAATGTCGTTTAGACACCATCGCTTCTGCAAAATCAAGAGGTTCTAACACAGAAGGATTTTCAGCTGAAATCAGAGCTCTTTTAATAATGTCATTTATCTGACTGTGTCTAGAAGAACGCCCTGCGCTTTTTTGCAGCTTTACCCATATAGGCCATAAATATCAGCATTTTCGCCGCAAACGCAGGTGTGGTCTCCACACACAGGCAGACCAAGTCTGAGAGCGATGGAAATATGGAATGTTTTGTTATCTAACAAATTTTCCAAGAACGAAGATGGTAGTGCGTTAATCCAAGCATTACTTTCAGGGGCCTGAAGAGCAGTAGACGTGCCTTATCTTCACTTGCCTGGTATAGGTTTGTAATATATTCATGATGAGCTTGGCAAATCAAAAATTTACGATCTGTTTGTTTTTTTGTAATTCTTGTGGTTGATTTTAAAGATTACAAACAAATAACCATCTTATAAAACAATTGCTGAAATCATTATCTACTGTCACAAAAATATAGGAAGGTAAAATTTTGGAAAGTAAGTCTGATACGTCATTAATTGAACCTAAAAAGGTAGAAAAAGATAGGGTGGATGTATCTCTTATTCCAATACCTCCAAATTTTACTGAAAGAGTGCTTTATAACGAAAAATTTAATTTAATATGACAATTTGTTATGTCTTAAACTAAACTCTGTAATACATTATCAAATTCACGAAGTAAATCTGAACAAGGTTAACATCCTAACAAATAAGATATTTGAGGTATAGCAAAGGAATATTTTAGTAAATAATAGAAAATATGTAAGTCTATAAATTTTAATTTGGTGCTAAGAGATTTAAAAAATTCTGTCTTTTTATTAATGAAGTGTTTTATTTAATATGACGAAAAAGCACTTTCTAATAAATTAAAATTTGAAATGGGAATTACTTACAGATTAGGATTAGAAAATTGATAGTATATTAGAATGATCTTTCAGGGGGGGCACTGTGACATCATGGGCCAAGTGAGAACTGTGGCTCTTTCGATAAAGCAGGATAGCATCCCCCCAGTAATCCACTTAGACCTCATGCACAAGGTGGACATGGCATCGGCAGATGACTGGACTCACAAACGCTGTGGGACACCAAGCGAAGGAACAGTTATATACACAGATGGCTCGAGGAAAGGAGGCCGCACAGGCTTCGGTTTCTATGTAGAAAGGACGAACTACAAGTTCTGTGGAACAATGGGAAAATATGCAACCGTATTTCAGGCGGAAGTTATGGCAATAGCCAAAGCCATAGAATACTGCCTGAATAGAAGATACAGGGAAAAATAACTTTATGTACTGACAGTAAGGCAGCGATCGGGGCACTAACAAATACAGTGCACAGATCAGAACTTACAAATAGATGTCGGGAAGCAATTAATAAACTAACGAAAACCGCCAGAGTCACCATGCAATGGGTCCCTGGACACAAAGCCGGGGAATAAAATGGCTGACAAACTCGCCAATTTGGGAGCTGAGGACAATGGACCTAAATATACCGTGGGAGTCTATTACAACACGGATATGACAGAGATAGCAACATGGATAGAGAAACAGTTCGATGAGAACTGGAAAAAGACAAAAGCCAGACAATCAAAGGCTATTATTGGGGAAGAACTATGGAAGGACCTACCGATGAACATAAAGGACTTCAATAGGGTGCAAATGACAAACCTGACAGGCACACTGACAGGTCATTGTAGAAACAGACACTATCTCAACAAGATAGGAAAGAGCGAGACAGGTACATGTAGATGGTGTGGAGAGGGAAGAGAGGACGCCATACATGTACTTAGAGATTGCCCAGCACTAGGGCACATCAGGGGGAAATGTCTGGGTACGGCATGGCTGGACCTAAATGACATAAGATTCCTACCACTAACGGGACTCGCATCACTAGTGAGGAAGTTGGGGCTCTAGTAAGCAAAACGACAGCACCATATTAGTGTATAAGGAATGCATACGTAGGGGACAGTACAGGGTGATGGAACCTCTGTATGCTTAAGGGTTGGTGTAGAGCATAATGGGCTTAGGCCTCAGTGCTCAGGGCCCCAGCGAGGAAACTCACCATTCTACAATAGATAGATAGATAGATAGAATGATCTTTAGATAAAACAGTTAATTCACTGCTGCAATAAAGTGAAAAGAAAACTAAAATTAATTACCTAATCACCCTGTTTACTTTTAAAAATAATAAATTTACTTGTGACAAAAGATAAATATGTAATCTATGATATTAGGTCATAAAATAAAAAAAAAGTTTTAAAATTATTTTATGTTTTGTAACAGACTTAAAATTATTTTAATAAAATTATTATTTAAGTTTAATAAAATATTTTAGATCAATTATAGCTTAAAACCAGTGGTAGGTCATCAAAAAGTAAATAGGTTTTTTAAATTTGTAAATAAAAGGTTTTTATTTGAGTTGGTTTCAGGCGACCTGCAAGTAGGTTAGGGTCAATAGATTCTGTGTATGCACAGAATCTATATCCTGCGACCAGAACCGAAGAGGCTATCTGGGAAACACCCGGAGATAATTTTTTGATAGATCTGGTTAAGTGCAAAATAAAGCTTTAAAGTTGCTAGTGATTTAAGACACACTTCTTTTTTACGTCGGCCACTTTCACACCAGAATTTGAGAAGTAGCCAATAGTCCTCGTGTCTGTTTATGTTTAAATATGTAGCCAGTTACTTTAATAATGCCTGTCACGATATCTTCCCAGGTACCCTTAAATTGTTAAAGTAGTACTTTTATTTGTATTCTCAAAGGTTAGCTGCCAAGTAAATTAAATATAACCGAAATCAATATAGAATAGGTCCCTTGTACATTATTTTATTGACCCAAAGTAAACCTTTATCGTTAAATACCATTCTTGCCAAATCTTTTTTAAATTAAAAGAAATCAATTAAAAGAATACTATAATTTTTGTTTGACAAAAATACCTATACAAAAATGTGTTGTAGTTTTCAGTTCAAAAAAACGTGCTTTTTTTATATGAGAACACAGGTCCACAAGAAAAGTGCTGGGTGTCAGACTAAGATTTTTTGACGTATTTTTTTTCGATAAACATAAGGTTAAAATTGGGGGCCAAACAGCAAAAAATCAAGAAAAGAGGTTATTTCAGATAAAACCAATTTTTGTTTTAATTTAAAACATTAATATCTTTAAAATAGTAAAAGATACACGAAAATTTAAAAAACATAAATAATGTATTATTAAAAATATATAACCTTTTTATATAAATGCAATATTTTTCGAGTTATAATCAAAAAAACGAATTTTCGGGATTTTTTCAACGTATACCCATGGAGTAAATTTGAAAATAAATTTTTTTTATTGTTGAATTTTTTCGCAAATTTTAAGTAATTTCGGATTTTTATGAATAAAAAAATATTTATAATAAAAAAAAACTCTAAAAATAACATTAATAAAAGAATGATGTTTTTCTATTTTGGACGGAAATTTTTTGACAAAAATGTTTATTTTACTTTTTATATGGACACTTTAAGATGCTCTATTTTTGTTTTATGAAATTTTTTGTATCTCTTATATTTTATATAGTCGTAGTCCAAACATTCCGTGAGAGCAGTTTTCTGACGGTAAATGGACCATATCGGTTTTTTGGGTTTTTCTTGTTTTTTGTTATTTGACCTCCAATTTTGCCTCTAGATTTATGTTCAGGGAAAAATACGCCAGAAAATCTTAGTCTGACATCCAGCACACACCACTTTTTTTGTGAACCTGTGTAATAAACAAATATTAAAGCATTAAGAAAAAATAAAACCCAGCAGACCTCGGGTCGTCATAAGCTGTTTTGGTCTGACATTCAACTTAGAAGGCCAGACGTAAACTTAAAATCGTAATTAAGATAAAACAATTTTTTATAAGAAGGAATATTAGGCGGGTAATTTTTTAAAATTTAAAGAAAGATATTTAAAGTTTTTTGGATCAAAATAAAGATTATGCAGGGGCTTTTTGTGTTTCGTGGTATGTGAAAATTTCTAAAGTTTACATTACCTCTAGTTATGTTTTTAGCTTTAAAATACTATAAAAAATATATTTTTGGTATATTTTTATTTACATTTTATATTTTTAGGCACAAACTAAAAATTATATGCAATACTTTATTATAGGGAAAATCATAGAAAACAATAACAATCCTAAAATACAATTCAAATCCTCTAAACAAAGATTTGGCCTTTTTATGATTTTCAACGTTATAGGATTTCTTTTTTACTGCCTTTATACAAAGTCCGACATAATCTTTAATCCGGATAGAATTTTAAAAAGGAATATATACAGTTTATTTATTACAAAGCACCGCGTGGAATATACAAACATAATGCCATGGAAATTGCTGATTATAAATTAAACAAACGATTACATTTTTAATGCCGCATAAAGAAATCAATTTTCCCAAAATTTAAGTGTAGTAAATATTTCGTGTTTACCGCACTGCGACCCAACAAACCCCCTAATGGTATTTCGGGGAGAGAGGGTGTTATCAGGCCCTCAAACAAGACTATAAACATGAATCATGGATGCGAATTTAATATCCGTCAGCGGACACTGTTTCGCTGTCAACGAGCTCTTCCGGATTTAATCTAAAACGTGTCAGCAAGAGAGAGCTGCTCGTCGATCTGTATACTGTGCGTAGCTATTTCGTAGCTTATTAAAAATTTAGACATTTTGTATTGTGTGGCAGTGAGTTTCGTGTGTTTTATTGAATTCTGGTTAAATGAAAGTTGTAAATATGTTTTGTCTACTGTAGCGGATTTATTAATTGAAAAAGTCCTTGTTGGGTACACGCCAAACGAAACTTTACACAATTGGATCCCACTGTTTTTAAGATAAAAATAAATTCTAAAACTTAAATAAAAATTTAATCTTATTTAAAATTAATGTTGTTAAAGGTTAAATAGTAATTATAAAGATTCTAAGATTGCTTATTTTGACGCAATGTCATACCTGATATTAATTTCTTGTAACAGGTATATATATTATATATATATATATATATATATATATATATATATATATATATATATATATATATATATATATATATATATATATATATATATATATATATATATAATATATATATATAAATATACAGTGTCACCCATAAAGTTCGCATCAAATGGGAAAATTTTTCCCTATTTAAGTTGGGTAAATTTTCTCTTTGTCAAATATTTTTGCTTTAAAAATCATGCCAAATAATGTATATAAGAATGATCACGTGACTTTTTTTAGTTGTCAAATTTGACATTTTTTTCAAAACATCGCAAAATAAAGCATTATTTTTTAAAATTTCGAAAAATGTTATTGGGAAAAGTTGCATATTTTTAAATTTTACACCTACATACTACGCACTGAACATCGTAGACGAATGGTGCAGGGAGGAAGGTCTGTCGGTTAATCCACAAAAGACCGTTATTGTTCCCTTCACAAAGAAAAGAGCACTAAGGGCACTCAGATGTCCAAAGCTCAATGGAGTGGAAATCCCCTTCTCAAAAGAGGTTAAGTATCTAGGAGTCACTTTTGACCAAAAGATGAACTGGGGACCACACCTCAACAAACTTGTTCAGAAGGCAAAAATTGCCCTCGGGAGATGTCGCAGACTTTGTGGAAAAAGCTGGGGACTTAACCCAAAGATGAACATGTGGTTGTATAAAATGGTAATAAGACCCATGATAACCTATGGTTCAGTTGCCTGGGGGCAAGGGTCTCACAGACCGTAGCAATCAGACAACTTCAAAGTGTGCAAAGGCTAGCATACGTATGCATCACGGGAGCTATGAGAACAACTCCAACCGCAGCCCTAGAAGTGCTGCTAAACCTGCCGCCACTCCACATCTACATACAGGGGCAAGTAAAGGCGGTACTCTATAGGCTCAAAGGAGGTCAAAGTCCAATTATAGAACACCGAAGGACTCCAAGATGGGAAATAGAAGAGGACCAAGAGGTCAGCTCATTGTTTGAGATGCCCTCAGACAGGATAACCCCTCGTTTCATCTTCAATAGACACTTTCGTATTGTCATACCAGATAGGAGGACGGGAAGGCAGGCCCTCCAATTAAAGCCGATCATATCTGGTATACAGATGGCTCCAAGACCAACAAGGGTGTAGGAGCTGGCATCTATGGAGATAAGCCTAGAGAAAAGGTAATCTTAAGTCTCGGTCAGCACGCCACGGTTTTCCAAGCGGAAATCGCAGCAATAGTGCATTGCGCCGTGAGGATTAAAGAAAAAGGGAGTAAAGGAAAAAATATCGTCATTTACTCAGATAGCCAAGCGGCCCTGAAGGCCATCAGTTCCCAAAAGTGAATTCCAAACTAGTCGGGGACTGTATACAGGCCCCCGGAAGAAGTCGGCTTGGCAAACAAACTTACGGTAGCCTGGGTACCAGGCCACGAGGGCCATCCAGGCAACGAAGAGGCCGACGACCTAGCCAAAAGAGGATCAGCCGCGGAAATGATAGGCCCGGAGCCATTCTGCGGTATCTCGGCAGGTCTCTTCAAAGCATCTATTAAGAATTGGGTAGACAGACAGTTTCAAAGCTGGTGGGTACAAACACCGGGACAACGACAGGCAAAGCAGTTCATTAAGACCCGCTCGGCCAAGTTTACATCGGACCTACTGAGCCACAGCCGTAAGGTCGTAAGGATAACGGTAGGTCAACTAACAGGACATTGTAAACTCAACAAGCACCTGGAAAGAATAAACCTGGTGGAGGATAGCCTGTATAGGTTCTGCCAGGAGGCTGAAGAAACAGCCTTACATGTGGGTGCCATTGCGAAGCACTATGCAGGCTTAGGTTTACTAGGCTTGGGGAGGAGAAGCCAAGACCGGCAAGTTATATGGAGGGCAGTGTCGAGACTCTGGAGTCTAGTTAAGAAGACGGGCTTGGACAAGGTACTTAAAGAACGATAGGAGAAACCCACAATAAATCTGGTAAGGTTGCAGTGGTGGAGGTCATTTTTCGCCATCTCCGCTCAAATAATCTAATCTAATCTAATGCTAATTTTTAGCTCTCCAGTACAATTTTTATTTTTTCCCACTTTATGTGGTTTTCTACTATATTATTATTAAAATTTATTTAAAACCCTCCAATATATTTTTTTTTTATTTAAATTAACTTTTAAATGTAATGCCAATACTTAATAATGCGAGTACAAAGAATCTTGTACAAAAATAGAAAATACTCCAATGAAATAATGTCAAACTTGATGCAAATGTGGTATAATTTTCAAAAAAACCAACAAAACACACTTAATTTCTGTTTGTTATTAAATAGTTACATTTAAAAATCAGTAAGACAACAGTTAAAAATATCGTTCATAAGTTTGAGACAAAAGGTACTGTTATTAATAAATGCAACTGCTTAGAGCAAAATAATAATGTACTGATGAAAGAGCTCAAGAAAATAATGCCGATTTGGGTTTTATTTTTGTAAAAAAAATAAAGTAATTAGCACCAGGCTTCTTGGCAAAGTTGTAGGAAAGGATCACAGCACAGTACTAGGGGAAATTAAAAAAAATAAATATCATCCGTACAAATATCAAATACATCGGAATTTAGGAAGGCGATGAGATCCAAAGGCAGATTTTTTTTTTGAAGTTATGGAAATGGCGAATAACGATAGGGACTTTTTCGCAATATTTGTTTTAGGGCGAATGCACCTTACATTAAACAATGAACCAAACGTTCAAAACATCAGATACTGGAGCAAAGAAAAAAAAACACAGATTTGTATCTACAAGGACTCAATACCCCCAAAAAAGGAAACGTTTGGGGGAGTATATTTGGACATCGGATTATTGGCCTTTTTTTTTGAATCACAATTTGGGAACGAAACTTTTTAGAACTATTACAAAATTAAGTAGGCCGGCATTGGAAAAGTTGCACTTGAAATCAAGAATTTTGGGTTTTAAATGGGTGGTTGTCCTGCCCAATTCACGGTAAGGGGAAAATATTCGAAATGTTTTCAATGGACTACATAGGACCACATTACACCATAAATTGGCCAGCTAGGTCTCCTGATCTTTCGCCAAACGACTTCTTCCTTTGGGGTCATATCAAAAATGTTATTTATACAAATTTGAGTAATCAAAATTTAGAAGAATTTAAAGTTTCAATTTCAGCGGCGTGCGAGCGACTATCGGCATTTCAACTTCATAATGTAAGAACTGAATTTTATAACCGTTTAGGATATTGCTTAGCAGTAAACGGAGGTCTGTTTAAGCATCTAATTAAAAAACATTAGCTTTTACTTTCAATGTGTTGTGTTAAAACGTATTTTTAGACAGTTTTTAAGTGTGTTTTTTACCTTCCTATAAAATTGTTCAATTATGTAAAAATCTCATTATGAAGTTCAATATAATTACTTGTATTTATTAATTGATTACAACCATTATTTTCTCTTTAATACTATAAAACATGTTGAAATAACTAATACAAAGTAAAACGCCAATTAAAAAGTTAACAAGACATTTTATTTATTATTGGTGGATTCATTAAGGTATGCATGTATGCAGCGATTTAAATAGTTTTTCTGAAAATAACTTTTAATTGCCTCATCAGAAAAGAACGAAATTTAGTTTGTGAGCTAATCTTATCAACGTCTTCGGAATAGTCTAATACAATTTTTTGTAAATTCAATAGGGAACCCAATATTTCAATGTATCAAAATTTACATGGGATTTCCTATGGCCAGTCTGGCGATGCACCACCCGGTATATATATTATGGAGATTATATTAAAAAATTTAAAATCAAAGAAAAATTACGTTAACGCATGTGTTTATTTGACTAAAAAAAAGGCATTAGTTTGTGTGAACCTGTGGCATTTGTGCACCCCAAAAGAGTTATTTTTTGTTTAGCTATTTTTAGACCAGGCGCCGTTTTTTCAAAAACTGTAACATAATTTTATCAGGCAGCAGCTTTCAATATAATCCGATATAGATTTGATGTTCAGTAAGACTAAGCTGTTGAAAGGTATTTCTCAAGTCTTCGATAAGGGGATTTACAAGTTCGGGTTGCAAAGGCAACTTTCCTCCTGCAATTTTAAGCAATCTTACACCATAGCGCCAGTTAAATTTTGAAGCCACCCACCGCTTGCATTAAATTTTTTTATTTCCTTTTAACTTTTTTTGTAAATCTAAAGCCTTGTGTTTAAGCATAGATAGATAGATAGATATACATTTATTTGACAACGTTACATTTACATGTTTGTTGCAGGTCACAAAAGTCACCAAAGTAACCATAAATAAAATTTAAAGGTATAAAACAGAAAACGCAATATTACAAACGTGATATATAAAATATGATCAATAAACAATACAAAAATAGTCGATACATGAAATTTAATTCACTGGTGGCGCCTCCATATATTTCCTTGACAGAATAAAAACATTTTTGTAATAAAAAATTTTTAAATTTTAAAAAATTTAAGCCCTGTACAGAGTTGCCAAGCTTATTGTATAGTGAAATATTCAGAGAGGTCCGTGCCGAGCTTGCGAGCCGATGCCTGGGGAGTAATAGTAAATTTGAAGATCGTGTCTCGTAGGAGTGATTGTACAACAGCTTAGTAAATTTATCTATATTTTTATGAATCTCAAGAAGTGTTTGATATATGTATATGCAAGAAAGTGGAATAATCCCAAACTGTGCAAAAAAGAGTCTGCATGATTCGAGAGGGCCGATCCCCGCAATGACCCTCACGGCCCACTTCTGAAGTTTAAAAGCCTTGTCGTGATGAGATGAATTGCCCCATAGGACAGTCCCATAACTTAACAGGGAATGGAGGTTGGCAAAATATACCATTACCAAAATTTGTGCATCAAAAGACCTTTTTATCTGTTTCAGTAAATAAATTTGATTACTTAATTTGGCATAGAGCATATCAATGTGTGCAAACCATTTCAAACCATCGTCCACCACAAGACCCAGAAGTTTAACGTGTGCTCCCATAATAAAATTATTATTAAATCTAAAAGAAATGTTTTGAGTTTTATCTGTGTTTAACTTAAGACTGTTACTGGTATACCAGTTTTGGGCTTTCGCAATAGCTTCGTCAGTGCGTTGATTAACAGAAATTTCGTCAATACCAGAGGTAATAATGGTAGAATCATCTGCGTACAATATGCTTTTATTTGGTGACAGTGCAGTGCTAAAGTCATTGATGAACAATAGTGGGCCCAAAATTGAGCCCTGAGGCACGCCTGAAGTTAGATAATTTTCATCAGAGAGACCACTGTGAATTGAAACTACTTGCTTTCTATTTTGCATCACCTGTGATTAGCAAATTCCTTTCACCTAAACCATTTGTACACTAAGCTTTCCATTTTTGGGTTCTCCGCACGTTTTAATGTGTACTTTTTTATTTTGTAAGGTCTTAAACTCTCTCCAACCACCTTTAGAATTTTTTTCTCTTTGTTTTTTATGGCACATATAGTTGATTTGGCCATTTGACTTTTTTCAAAATTTTAGATTTCTCATAAAGAGTTAAACATTTTTCATTATTTTTAACCATTTTGTAAGACACAGATCTCGGGGCGTGACACTCTCTCCTGGTCTTTCTGCAAACTAAATAAAATAAATGTACTGACTGCGTATACCGATATAAGTACTAGCAACTTTAGACAAATCTGAATAGGTTTACTAAGATTTTCCAAAATTCACATTATCGAAAATTGTTTTTGTTCACACTATAGAATTAAAATGGAATATTTTAATGTTCACATTATTTAGTTGTTCATATAAACGTAAGTTCACATTACCGCGCGTGTACTGTATTTACTTTATTATTACGTAAATATAAGTAAAATAAAAAATGTTTAATTTAAGTACATAAAAAAATTTTTTAAAATGTCTTATAAAATTATTTACTTGCCACAGTATATAAACTGCAACCATTAAATTAGCTTCCTCTAAGCTAGCGACTTTATCAGAACTTTAGCTCCGTCCATGTTGGGGTTAGGCTAACCAATATAAATCTCGACTATATTCCTATACGCTCACTAAAGGGAGTGCAAAGTGTCCTACAGAGACCCACTTAAAACTTTAAGTCGGTTAATCTCATTTTTGATGTATAGGAAGATTATCTTTAAGCCTTATGAATGCGCTGCTTTTCATTGTCTATTTATTATTAAACAAGATGAAGTTTCCCTGTGATTAATTATCGCAGTGAAATTTGAACAACATTATTTAAAAAATAATATATGTAAATAAAATACCAATATCGTACATATTTTTTTAGGTATGTCAATAAATTCAAGCCTATTAACCACCAAGGTTATAAAAGAAACTAGAGAGAACGCAAACAATGCCACACACGTTAAATTTTTGAAGTTATAGTCCAGTAACTGAAGACCTGAAATACCCAAAGCTGTAAATAAATCTGTACATGGTGTCCTATTTTCGTGTGTTTTACGGGGTTTCTCGCTTATGAGTGAAGTTTTCGCGACACCGTGCTACTTTTTTGTCAAACGAAAGATGCCGCAAATAGATTTGTCCCAGCCTCCTTAGTTTCTTCGCTACAGGGTGATTTTAAAAATGTTGTATTTTCGGTTACCCCTCGTATCTCAGGTATCTGATAACTTATCGAAAAGATAAAAACGGGCCCTTATAGAACTTTTTAAGCAGAATACAGTGGCGTACTTGAAATTTTTCTCGGATTTACTTTCTTTGAGATTCTAGCCAAAGTTGCACTTTTTTAAATGGAACACCCCGTGTATTTTTTCGTCATATTATTTGTCACACTGAGAGCTTTCTAAAAATATAATATAGTCGAATCTTATATTTATAAACAGCATAAAAACATGCAATTATTTACTTTTTAATATAGGCGGCTTTGGTTTAAATTAATGACAGTCAAATTAATCAACGTCAAATGATTGCTATTGAATTTCTTAATGATAGTTCCTAGATTATCGTTAATATTTATCTAAAAAATATGGCACGAAACCAAAATTTTAAACATTTTGAAAAGTATGATATGAATAGATGTTTTATATTATCCAACGAAGAGGTCGATGAGGCGGCGGAGCTTTATCTAAATAAGTACGTTAGAAGAACGAATAATTTTTTTTTCAAATTTGACTTTTTTCTCGATTTCTCTATAGGTATCCTGAAAGAAGACAACACACAACTTTGATAGGCGCGTATTTCGTAAAATACAAAATAATCTAATTCAATATGGGTCATTTAATAAACCTAGGCCAAAAAATTATAGTAAAGGTAATGAAGTAGCTGAAATAAATGTTTTGGCATTAGTTGAAAATACCCCAGGGACATCTTGCAGGCAAATAGAAGAAAATATCGGAGTATCCAAAACAAAAGTCGAAAAAATATTAAAACGACATAAATTTAAACCTTACAAGTATAAACTTGTGCACAATCTTCATCCTGGCGATCCTGAGCGGAGAGTGGAGTTTTGTAACTGGTTTCTCAATATGTGTGAAAGACAAAATAATTTTGAAAGTAAGATCGTTTGGAATATCTCAAGGTGTTGGAGCCAGAAAAATAAACACGCTATTTTTCCCAGGAAAAGCCAGGGAAGATTTGGATTCAATTTTCCTTGTTTCATTTTGGGAAGAAGAATTGAAATCCTTCAAGAAAAAGCAATGACTATTATGGAAGATATTCCCTTGGTTCAAGTAATGACATCTAGTTCCAACAAGATGGAGCTCCGGTCACAACTCCACGTGATACAACACTGGTTGGCAGATTTTTAATCGATTTATAGCCAAGCACGGATGTATCGATGGCCACCACGGTTTTCCGGGCCCTCAGTTTTAATATATTTTTTTGATATTTAGAAGGTAAAATATACTGAGGAGGAAGGAAAAATTGAGGAAAAAGAGCTCTTTCATATTTGAAAATGCTTTTGGGGGACTAAGACGTTTTGCCAAAAGCATAAGACATCATGGTCACCAATTCGAACAGTATTTATAAAATTAGTATTAAAGTTTGTCTTTTAAGGCTAAGAACAATTCTAGCGTAAAATTGTTAATTTTATCCATTAGGTTGTCTTGTTAATAAATGTTTATATTACTAGATTATTTTTTGGGAAAAGGAATTTGACGTTGATTAATTTGACTGGGGGTTTTAATTTAAAAAAGCAAAAACGTCCACAGACAACATTTGGCAACAGAAGATCTCGGTGGGCGGGAAATTTTTAATTTAAAATTTTTTTTTTAAAATTAAAATAAAAAATGTCTTTTCTAGATTAGTTTTTTTTAATATATTTATGTAGGTCCATAACAGATATATTTTTAGGTTTTGTGTATACAAACAACCATTATTTCGTATTTTTAAAAATAAATAATAATTCCGGCCATTGCGTATGCGCACTAGTTTTTTCCCCATTATCTGTCTTTTTAGACATGCATGCCGATTAAAACGGATTTAAACCAGAAATTTTCATATATTTTGTCTAAATTTAAGTAAGTATTATAATATGTAATTAGCTTTAAAGATTTAAAAATTTTTTAAAGATATAATTTATAAATGTTGATTGATAAACTTTTTTTTTAACCACATAATTTTGGACAGAAAATTGGGGAAAAATCCATCTTTGTTGCAGGTTTGTTTTAAAATGCGTAAATTTTTTTTTTTCTTATCATTATCTACAAAACAAAGGCTTTATCTTTTTTGTATTTGCTATTAATATGGTAAGTTTTTTAATTATGCTCGAAACAAATTTTTGAGATCTCCGGCAGACTGCATGTTTTACTGTTTGCAAATTATAATATAATATAGTTTTTAAAAGTGCTTAGAATTGTTTTGCAGTTAGTGGTGGTGAAATGTTAGTAGATAGTTTTAAAAGAGTATTAAGAGTCTTAAGGTCATTTTATGTTTTTACAAATTTTAAAAATTAAAATAAAGTTAACAAATTATCCAACTAATATTCAAAATTTTAATTCTTATTGCCTTGAGTGTTTATAATAATGAAAAAAAAAGTTTTTTTTGTTTTTTTTTCATGATTTAAGTAGGTGGGTGTGATTAACTATGTAATTTTAATGGAAACCCTTTATCTGACTGCAAAATTACACCCTTTTCACCCAAGATGATTTTACCAATGAGTTTTTTGCAAATTATTTAAACTAAATTAACCATCAAACCTTATATTGGTAAAATCATATTGAAGAGTGAAGAGAACCTTAGTTTTTAAGTTCAAAATAGGGTTTTTTAGAAATTTGTTGTTTTTTTTTATAGAAAACTTTAATATGTTACAGTGTGATTCATGCAGTACCTATACGTGGTGCATAATAATTTGATAAGGAAATATACTTTTTGCAATCAGGGGTTATTTATTTTTAAAATATTTAACGTAATAATTTTATAATAATATTTTTATAAATTTTTTTCTACCTATTACCAATGGGATAATTTTTTAAAAGAGTCGATATTGTCATTTTTGGGGTCTTTGTCTAGTTACGGCTTGTTTGATTTTGAGTATTTTTTGGAATTGTAATAAAATGTTTGTAACTTTTTTATTTTTTAGTGAAAAATGTTTATTATTTCTATTTATTTACAATTTATTTCACCTACATTAATCTTTATAGTTTAAATTTTGAGAAAATTATTATTTTTTTATTTTTCAGTTATTCTCTGGAAAAAACATTAATGACAAGTATTAAATACTAACATTGCATTTTGTTTATTTTGCAGGTAAAAGGAGAAAAACATCTTGGATATTTTAAATAAAAAGTAACTTTTTTTTTCATTTTGGAGTACATTCAGTTTGGTAAGTTATTAAGGGGTCGAGTTGTAGTTGCAGTGTACCAGCCTCTCACCGGAGACCCGGTTTCAAATCCCACATTATCCATTGGATTTTTTCATAGCTGTCACCTCACAGATGGCAAAAGGCAAACCACTGTGTAGTTTTTTCTGCCTGTAAACCCTCTCACATGTCTTGGAAGGCACGTTAAGGGTGGTACCAATATTTAAAAGAGTTGGTACGCAAACAAATATAATAGAGGGCCTAACTCTAAATGAGTAAAGGCAAGCAAAAGAAGAGGTTATTAAGTAAGTAATTTAAATTTTTTTTTTAAATAAAATTTAAATCTTGGACCACTGAAGATAACTTTTGAAAAAAAATAATTTTTATTAAGATTGTATTAAAAAAATTTTATTTTAAGTGTAAAATTTTATGTATTATTTTATTTTTTTGTTATTGTATTTAAAAAAATGTAAAAAAAAAACTTTTGCTTAAGAATTTTTTTTTTAACATAAAAAAAAATTTATTAACTAAAACCTGAATTGTACATTTTCTAATATCTATTTTATTTGCAGGTGATCTTTGAAATTACTAAAATCTAACTGAATATTTTCTTTAAAAACAAACATAATAATAACCTATTTTACGTTTACTAAAAAAAAACAATTTTTTTCTTTTATAGCATTATTAACAAAAATTAAGAATCATTTTCTTCCGGCACTTCCCCGATTACTTATTTAATAAAATAATATTAGAAAATGTAAAATAAAAATGACAACTTTTAAAAAAAAAATAAAGGAGCCATAATGAATCACAAAACCTGTCGATAAAATAGGATGCGATTATCGGCCCACCCGAGATTTTACGTTGCCACATTTCCACACTTTGGGGGAACGAAATACACGAACTTGACATTTCTTTTTTCTTTTCATTTTGTTTTGACTGTCATTAATTTAAACCAAAGGCCTATGTAAAAAAAAGTAAATAATTGCATGTTTTATTGCTGTTTATAAAAGTAAGTTTCCCACTATATTATATTTTTAGAAAGTTTCCATGTGGCAAAAAAATATGACAAAAAAATATACGGGGTGTTCCATTTAAAAAAAATGCAACTTTCTAATATCTCAAAGAAAAAATAAATCCGAGAAAATTTAAGTACGCCACTGTATTCTGCGTAAAGTTCATAAGGGCCCGTTTTTTTTTCGGGTAAGTTATCAAATACCCGAGATCGAGGGGAACTGAAAATACCTTTTTTAAAATCACCATGTAGCGAAGAAACTAAGGGGCGGGGACAAATCTGTTTGCGGCATCTTTCGTTTGACAAGAAAGTAGCACGGTTCGGAGAACCCATCTTTGTAACTTCACCATAAGCAGAAACCCCCCTTAAACACACGAAAATAGGACACCCTGTACAGTTTTCATTTGTGGGCAGTTCTTAGGTTTTCGCGGATGATTTTAAGCGGGAAAAAGTTTATCACGATTCCGACGTGGGAACCCGCTAAAAATGCCCCCACCTCAAAAAAAAAAAAATGAGTTTCCGAGATACTTCCAAAATATGAATTAAGAAATTTTTGTTTAGACAAAAAATGATAATCACCTTAAAGCTGCAAAAATGGTTCCTGGTATTATTTTCGCAACACCAATATTTTTCAAAAAACTACCGTCGGAACATGGGCAAAACAATTTTTATCAAAAGGCAAGAAATATGGTGAAAATTTTTCTGGTATCATTGAACACTTGGTAAGGCTCATTATAAAAAGAAATGGTAATAAAAAACATTTTTTAAAAAACATCATTAAATTAGTGAGAGACTCTCAAAAATATTGTGAAAAAATTTTTTACCTTTTTTAATATTTAAAAAATCGGAATGGACCCAAACTCAAAGAATGATAGGTACGGATTTTGGCCATTCCGATGAAGTTTAAATGATTAAAAAATAAACATTATTGCTCGAGTAATTGAACAATTCTTTCCCCGCTTATAAGGAAATCCATGAAGATAGCGGCAATCAGCGGTAGATTTTATGAGGAACTTTTTGGTTCCTGTTATTTCAAAACTATCGATTTTTCAAAAAAAAAATATTTTGAAATTAATTTTTGTAAACACAAAGGGTCTTCTTTTTTTTGTCAAAACAAAAATTATCCAACCAAGTTTAGCGGGAGACCCTTTTAAGGCCTTGGGGGCCATTTTCGCCTTTTCCAACCTGTTAACGTTAATAAACTTTTTTCCGCTGGAAAGCATCCCCGATGACCTGAGAATTGCACCACTAGGGAAAACTATACAGATTTATTTACAACTTTGTCCCTTTATTTACTAGACTATAAAAGAGGGACCAATATTGACTCGAAATCTGAATATGACCAGAAACCTTTTGTGTTTATTTTTGTAATCGTTTATAATGCACGTTAAAAACTTAAAAAAATAAATTAGAAGCAGTTTTGGATAAATATATATTAATACAATGTACAAAAGAGTATAAGTTTTTAAAACAAAAATATTTTAACTGTTTGTTAAGTTGTGGTCTTAAATGAAAAACCAAAAAAACTACCCATTTTATAAAATAAGGTAAACATCCTATTTATTTTGGTAAAAAAATATCAAAATTTAAAAAAATTAGTAATCATATCATCAGAGTATCCATGGAAGTATCCCCTATATCACTGATGGTAAATAAAAAAAACCGATCATAATTAAAAAATATCCAAATAGAATCTTTGGGCAAGATAAAATACCATCCCAGGAACGCTTTGGTTTGTAAGTCCCATTGCTTTTGGTCTTATTTTTGGGTATTCTATTAAATAAAAAGTATTTATTTTATTTTATTCTTTGAATTAATAAAATATGACTTTAATATTTTTTTGCCCTGACATACTGATACAACTTGTAACACTGGTTATAAAAATGGCAAACCCAAAATTTCCATTATTGCCATTTAAATTGTGATATTTGTTCCATATGATTTTTTTTTATCAAATCAAAGAGATTTTTTTGTAGGTGTTACCAGAATACATTTAGCTCTGTTGAAAAATCAAGTTTATTTGGGATTTTTTTTTTAAAGATAAAAGTGAAAAAAATAAAGCTAGCATTACGAAAATAAATTAACAAACAACCCCTTATCAATTTCAGTATTTAAGGTGCTACTATTGGCCAAAACAAAGTCAAAGCAACTTTAATTAACATTTCATTAATGAGGGTTTTTAATTCAGTTCAACCTATTAATTTTTTTTCCAATAAATTTTTAAAGTTAAAAAATAGAAAAATTTTCCCAAATTATAAATTTGATCTATCAACAAATAAACGATTTAAATATAAAGCAATCCCTCTGGCCCATCGGTGGGCAACGAAAGGATGCTTTACTGTAAGCGTGGGATCATTAATAACACAAACAGTTTTTTCTGCTTTGCATATCATATACACCCAACAGCATTAAAGTACAGAAACCAGATCGGAACTTCGAATAAGTCGTTTTTTTCGTAATTATCACTAAAAAATACTTTTAAGTTTTTTTCCCTTTTTCATTTAGACTTTTTTTGGGAATTTGTGTTTTTTACAAATTTGGAACTTAATAGTTTGAGTACTTCTAGGTGCTTTTAAAGTTTCGGTAAGATGTTACTTTAAAATAACTTTAAAGAGAAAGACTTTAAAGTAATATTTGAGCCAGTAACTTTGTCTTTTATGTATACTTCAAATTTTTATTACTTTATGGTAATGTTGTAACTTGTCATTGCTATTTTAAAATTCTTCAAAAATTTTAAATTTTAAGTAATATTTAAGGAAAACTCCCCCTCTCACGAAAATAACTTTCAGTGGTTTTTTCCCACTCTGTCTTTAAATTACCACAAAGTTTCAATTACTTAAAAAAATTATTTAAAGAAGGACTTTATAAGACGAAAATATCTACTGTCGGCATTATTAGTTATGAGTTCGAGTAATTCTTGGTGATTCTCTCCCTTTCACTGTTTGTCATATTTTTGGGTCCAAAACTTTTTTTGTTCCCATTAATGTGAAACAACCATAAAATATTACCACCCTTTCTTGTATGGCCACAATTTTAAAAAAACGACATTTTTGTTAATGTGTCCAAACAAGGTTAAAAAGGGTACCTCCACAAAAGCACGCCCTTATTAATTATTTTAAAGTTCCAATTGGAACGTTTGTAAAAATGGGAACTTTATCGGGCTTGACAACTTTGAGATGGTTTTTTAGTTATACTATTGGTTTATAATATCTACAACTGATATATTACTTAATGGTAATAATGACTTTAAAGTGATAAAATTGTAGTGGCTGCTACCGAGTAAAGTAACAAACCCGAAACACCCTTTATGAGTAAATACCATTAATTTTATAAAAGCCTATTTGTGACAAAATCTAGGACCCATTACATTTATTTTTTTCTTAATATATTCAATTATGGAATGTAAAAAACCACAAAAACAAATTAAAAAAACTAAACTCATATAATTGTAGAAATGGTAAAAAATCTTAACAAATCTATACATTTGTCAGCCGCCCAAAAAGAAAAGGTTGAAAAGTATATTTTGAGGGGGCGTTGTTTTTATGAATTATCACCATCCACCGAAATTTTTTAACTTTTTGAATTTCTATGTACCCCAACTAAAAATCAGCAAAGTTTTTTGTACCTTACAAGGATAATATTTAAAAACATAAAAATATTACTTCCATTATAGTTAAGGAGGCTGGATAATGACGGAAGATGTTATTAAACTCTTTCTAAATATTAAGACAAAGAAAAAGGAATACGTCAAGTAAAGGGGGAACAAATTTATAAAGTGCGGCTCGGGTAGCAGTGACCACGCCGCTACGTCCCCCACTATTGAAACGTAAGTGGACGTACCGGTATAAGTTCCAAGGGTAATTTTTACGAAAATCACCTTCAAAATGTTCCCCATTTTGGTCAAGGCACGTAATGGGACCGTAGCTATGACGTTCCCGTCACTAGTAACCCAACTTTGAGTTCCCCAATAGTCGCGGCGGGTAGTAACGACTAAAATTGTTGCCGGGGATGGAGCCGGATATTTTTTGATTGAATAGGCCTAGTATTGAGCATTCATAAACCTTCAAACTTCCTTGGGTGGGACCAATATGGCCGAAATGACATTTCCCTTGCCGTTTTTTAAAAGCCGCGTTTTCTCTAGTTGTTTTATAACCTCGTTGCTATTTGTACACTAGCTTTTCGCCCGCGGCTGCACCTTTGCTCGCGTGGAATACATGATTTTGGCAGTTGTGTTTTGCCTGTTCTTGCGAAAAAAAATAACATACATTTAATAGGTGCGACAACAACGTCTGCTCTTAGTGTAAATAAAGTAACATTTTTTCAAAAATGGTAAAAACTAACGACAAATTTTAGGAATAAAAATTAATGTTTGTAAAAACAAATCCAAAGATCTTTTTAAACAGGGCGTCCTTTGATATATTTTAAATCTTATTAAAATAAATTAAGGTAAGGTATTAAATTTTATTAAAAAAAAAGGAAATAATTTGATTAAATATATTTTAAAGAGGTTTTATTCAGTCCTGGAATACGTATAGCCCCAGGGGATTTCGGACTATCATAAAAGTTTAGTGAAGCTGGGAAACCCCTGATTTAAGTCTTCTTATGTGTTTCCATCGCTCCTGATTTCTCATCCAGTATACGATAACACTTTTCAACAATACAGGGAGTTGTTTCACAAAAAAAGGCGTTCCATCATTGTACCTAAGACTAACAAGGTACCTTAAAGATTTAAACAATGAATTACCATCAATAATGCCTTTGCAACATGATCTCCACCAAATGGATAGAAAATGCCCTTAATGGAAAACGCTTTAATATGATAAAGCTAAAACAATCCAACCATTATTGGAAACATCTTTAATAAATGTTATAAAATCACCAACAATATGAGCAGGTATATACAGATTCTTTTCCCAAATCCGTAAAAAGTAGGTCTTTTTGCCCAAAAGACACTCTTAATTTTAAACTTTATCCCGTCAGTGTTTTTACGGGTGAGCTTTATGCTTTCTTTAAGCTCGTTTTCATTAGGAAAACCAAAAAAGAAAATATTTTTGATTTCTGCTCTTAGTGACAAGGCCGAAAATCTACAGTAAAAACTCAATAATAAAATAATTAAAAAATATTTCATGACCTCGCAGTTGCTGGAAAAGAAGTTAAATTTATATAGGTTCCTTTAATATTGATATTGTTGGAAATAAAAAGGAAACAGCACGTTGTGCGGTCCAAATTCTAGTCAAAGGTTGGCATCGACTGACAGTAACTGACGTAAACAGTTTATTAAAACCACAATAGTGCGTGGCAAATAAAGTAAAACATTCGGCTACTAAACTTTGCAAAAAAAAAATCACCCCCTAATATTCCAGTAAATGAAAAGAACAAGTGCTTATTCTTGCTTACATACCCAATTAAC
>JAHBCN010009909.1:0-33454 GCA_019359885.1 Listronotus oregonensis
AAAGTCTGGCTTTGTCGCGGAATTTAAAAAAACACGGTTTGTGATTTGAAGTTATGGGGTTCTTTTTGGTATGGGAAATATAGTTCATAATGCCTAGTTAAATTTTATCGTTGTTAAAGTTATACTTTGCATATTTTTAAACCCAATACAAGGCTTCCTGATAAAAAAACCTAAAAAACCGCGAATAAATTTACAACTCCAGCTAAATTACAAGCATTACCTTGTTGCCGAGACCCTTCGGGCCAAATTAAATTAAACAATACGTAATAATCAGGTACCATTCGTGGTACTACTGTAACCAGTAGTCGATGTGTCGTAATATCACTTTAGGTGTTCTCGGTACTTACTATAAATAAAAAATAACACCTACATTAAGTTTAATAGACGGCAACTAATCGATGGCTTGAGGGTATGTATAATTAAAAAAAAATCTTAAACGAGAATTTGTTTATTTATACAGGGTGAGTCAACGATAGAGTAAAGTTCATTTTTTATTGGTTTAAAAATTTTGAGAAAATAAAATACAAAAAGAAAGATTCTTAGGTACAATTTAAAATTATTTTAAATTACAGGGTGGCTAAAAAAAGCGTGACGAATAAAACATATTTTTTTAAATAAACACCCATTTTTAAATTTTGTTTTGAATTCCTTTTAAAATTTTCAACTTTTTTATTAAAATTTTGCATACCTAAACCTAATATTTTTTCCCAATATTTCAATTTTTCTAAAAAGAAAAAAATTTTTTCCCCAAAAAATTCTTTTTTTTTTCCCTAAAAATTTTTGGGGTCAAAAATTTTTAATTTGGCAATTTCTAAAAAAAAGGTAAAATTAAAAATTCAAAAAAAATTTTTTTTTTTTGGGGCAAAAAAAATTTTAAAAAAAAAAAATTTTTGGTTTTTTTCCCAAAAAAATTTTTTTTTTTTTGAATTTAAATTTTTAATAATTGATTTTTTTTTTGGGTGGGGGGCCAAAGTAAAAAAATTTTTTTCAAGGCCCAAGTCCCCCAATAGACGTGTAACTGGAATTTTCGTTTTAAGGAAGGTTTAATGTAGTGGTAGTATTGAATATGAAAAACGGAAAGTGGTAAACCGGAATGCTACCAAGAGGAAAAAAATTGGAAATTTTACTTCAAGTTCAAGAAAACCCCCCAGGTCAGTACCGTAAGTAGCTAGCTTATGGTCATCCCAATTACCGTTAACCGCACCCGAAAACACTATCACCCTTCCAAAATGGAACTACCCAAGAATTCAGCCGCGTTTTGAACAAAGGGTAAACTTCTGCACCTTAAAATGAAGCAATAGACCCACCAAAATTTTTTTGTCTAAAATAATTTTTTCCGATGGCCTTTTCGCAGTAATGGTGCAGTTAACTAAAACATCCCTTTATTAACAGTTAATCCAGTCTGGGTAGGGAAGTGAAAACCAAAACCATTGGTCACTTAATGTGTGGTGGGAATAAAACACTTTAATGTTATTGGACCATATTTTTTTAAAAATTAAGGGCCAATTTTAAAATTTTTTTGCAGAATGATTTACCTAACTTCTTCGAATTTGATAACATTGAGACCAAAAATGTGGTTTCAAAGATGGAGCTCCTCAGCATTACCATCGAGAATTTTTTTAAATAATCATTACCCACAGAAATGGATCGGTGAGGTGGATTCATTGGATGGCCCCTCGATCATGTGACTTAACACCACTAGATTTTTTTTGTGGGGATTTTGTTAAAGACCGTGTTTATGTGAATCCCCTCAACACCAGAAGATTGGAAAATGGATTCACCTGGGAAAAATTTTATGCTAAGAACGTCAAGAAAATATACAAAAAGACTAAACATGTTATTAAGTAGAAGGGCATATTTTTGAACATTTATTCCATAATAAAAATTTAAAAATAATTAATTTGTAGTAATAGGTATTTATTATTATTTACTTTTTCTGTGAATTTAAAATTTAAAAATGGCCAACTAATGTTATAGCAATAGTCTTAGCAGAAAAAAGGGTAAATATTGGAAAAGTTAAAATAAATCGCAAAATATTAAAAATGGTATATGACATACTTTAAAAAAAGTTTGGGTTTTTGTAAGATCTTTCAGAAAAAAAAATAATATATATGGTGCGCCATTTAAAAAAAACGAGATTTTTTTAATTTAAAATGATCCAAAATATTCGTTTATTTTGAACACCCTGTACCAATTAAAATTCCGTTGCATATATCTTTTACGTCATCTTCGATAACGCTAATATAAATATGATATCTACCTTCAAAATAATGGCCTATCGTAATTTTTTTTTCAAGTGTGAAAATTATTTTCTTTTTAGAAAAATTGAAATATTGGAAAAACTATTAGGTTTAGGTATCATTATTATTAATAAAAAAATTTAAAATTTAAAAGGAATTCAAAACAAAAAATTTAAAAAAAGGGTGTTTCATTTAAAAAAAATGTATGTTTTATTCGTCACGCTTTTTTGAAAATTTAGGCCCCTGTTTTTACTTTAAAATAATTTTAAAAAAGGTTTCATTCACTAAAAAGGGTTTTTTTACATTTTTTTTTGTATTTACTAAAATTTTTCTTTTTTATTTTTAATTTTAAACCTTTTGTTAAACCCAATGAAATAAAAATTTGAACTTTTTACTTTTTAAATTGTTGACTTTACCCTGTAAAAGTATAACTTTCCCCAAACATTTTTACACGAAAATTTCCCAAATTTTTTTTGAAACATTGTTGTTTGATCTCGTTTTGGCAAGAATACTTCTTAGAGTTCTTTGGGATTTAAAAATTTTAATTTTAAAATAAAAATATTTTATAGGATATGTTTACTATTTACTTTTTAAGAGCTTTTTACTGTTTAATTATTTACATTTACACTGTTGCCAAGTTTTGCAATTCGACAAAATTTAGAATTTAAGATTAGGACTTGCATAACACCAAGGAAGTTTTAAGGTGTATGGAAGCCCAATGCTATGGCCCATTCAATCAAAAATGTCCAGCCCAGTATGAAAATAACTGTCAGAGTTTTGGCCCCGCCGATTTTGCGCAATAACAAAAATTTCCCCGAAATAATTTAATGTGTTGGGCCCACTTACACACTGATAAATCAGTGTGTAGTTAGGCAAACATTATACTTTTATGAGAGCCGTATTAGTTTTGATTGTTTTGCTTTGTGTGATTATTTTTTGGTTGCAGAAGTTTTTTTTGGGTTGATAAAAATTCTTATTTTAGTGATTAGTGTTTATTAAATTGTGACTATAATTTTGTGTTTATTGTTTGTTACTTATAATATCGTAACAAAATGACTAAGGGTTTTATGGTTTTATCTTGAAATCTAAGGGTAACATACCCGGCATTTTTTACTTTAGGTAAGTATTTCTTATATTTAAATTAGGTGCTTCTTATGAGACGTAACGTTAGGTAACCGAATAAATAATAATTTATCAATTATGAATTATAGAAAATGAAAATTTCATAGGAAATAGCAGTGAGAATGAGAATGTTTGTGTATTTCTGTGGATTATTAAAAAGAAATAAGGTTTACATTTAGGTACTTTTATTTCATTTAATAATTTGGTACATTCTTTTAAAGGATCAAAATTATTAATTACTGGGCATACCAGACAAATTTAAATTTATACAGGTCCCTCTAATTGAATAAAAAAAGTAGAATTTTATTTTAAAGTTCCTTTTTGCTTTTTCTGTGTTTGTTTAACAATACATTAGATTTTTGGTTTCTTAAACTTACATTATCAACTTTTTAAGCTCGACATACTGTAGACACATAATATTTAACGGTTACTGTTACAATGGATACCTAGGTACCAAAGGTTACTAAACATTATTAACCACTGTTATTCTGTCTCACGAATGTTTGTTATTAGTGAAAAGTATATGCCTAAAAAGCAGTTATATTTTTTTTTTTTAATTTACAACCACAATCTTAGGATAAGATTAAACTCATTTACACTATCTTGCCCTTTTTTATCACAAAATTGGTGATAAGTACATGAAACTATCATACAATGTTTGAAATTTATTTTTAAAAAATCGTATTTTTATTTATTTACCAAGATTTTTGGTAAAAATACAAAACTCCCAAAAATATCGGCTGTAAAGTGGCGCCATCTATTCTTTCCATATTATATCAGATGATATAAAATCCAATATTACACAATAATTTTAAATACACACACCGCAATGGTCTAAGGATATTCCTATTTTAGGGATAAAATCAAAGAATTTAAAAATATATTGCCAAAAAAAGATAATTTATGGAAATTTTCATATTCTGTACAAAATGTAATATTTTAATTAAACGTAGATACCAGAAAAGAAAAACTACAGTGGCGTACAACCATTTTTTTTATTTCAACTAAATATCAAACAAAATTAAAAGTCATATTCTAAACATATACCAATTTTTTTATAATGATGAATTTTTTTAATAACGAGTATGACCTCCTCTGGAGTTTATCACTGCGCGACACCTTTTGGCATACTCAGAATTAAATTGTCCATATCTTCCTGAGCTATGGCAAACCAAGCAGCATTTAACGCACAAACAGTTGTTCTTGGTTCTGGAATTGAGGGTTTTCACGCAAAACCGTTCTTTGTAGCATATCCCATGCATGCTCGATTGGATTTAGGTCAGGTGATTAAGCAGGCCATGGCAAAACGGGATTTGGTTGTCTTGTAAAAATTGTGCAGCATGTCTAGCGACATGAGGACGAGCGTTGTCGTGCATCAATATAAAGTCTGGTCCAACAAGTCTTGCATGGGGTAAGACAAATGGTTGAAGAATCTCTTCCACATATCGATGAGCGTTTAAAAAATGTTCAACCAAAACGAGATGGTTCTTCCGCCGAGTCGTATTCCAGCCCACACCATTACTGTGCCACCTCTATAACTGTGGACTTCTTGCACATTTTCCAAGACTCTTTGTAGTCCAGATTCTCTCCATATCCTCAGTCTTCTTGAATCCGATGCAACCCAAACCGAGATTCATCTGTAAAAAGAACTGGGGCCCATTGATTATTAGTCCAATTCTCGTGTTCTGTTGCCCAAGCTAAACGAGCAGCGCGATTTCTTCTAGAAAGTGGCTGGCATCTCAATGGTCGTCTATTACGTAGTCCACCTTCATGCAATCTGTTCCGAACTGTAGAATTTGAATTACGATATTATGCGTTTCGCGTACTCGATTCATTATTTCTGGAACAGTTACTGTGGGATTTCTTCTAGCCATTTGCACAATAAAACGATCTTGAGCAGGCCGAGTCAGCCGTGATGGACCTGGATGTCTTTCAGAAACATCACCTGTTTCTTGGAAACGTGCCCATAATCTTGAGATTACGCTCTGTGATGTGTGGAGAGTTTCAGCAACACGAGCTTGCCTAGTACCAGCTTCTAACATTCCAACAAGCTCGCAACATTTCATCCCGGTTAAGATGGCTTTTGCATGATAAATAAGTAACAGACGGAGTCTATACTCTACTTTGTTACAATATACTGACCAATATTTTCAAATTTTAAAACTGATATGTCCACCTACTTTGATTTAAAAACAAGTTTTTGAGAAGTCCCATTTTTTTAACCGTAAAATAAAGTAGTCCATTTTTTATACAAAAAAAAAACATTAAAATGCCCATCTCTTATCAATATTCTTAACATATTTTACAACCCAAAACATTTAAACAGATAAAAAACTCGTTTACACTCATTGAAATAAATATATCCCTAGACCATTGCGGTGTGTGTATTATATGGTAGTATCGTTTAATAACCAACAATTTTGTGCAAAAAAAAAAAACAGTGAATGCTTAAATTTGACATTTGATGATGTCAACTTTATAGAAGAATTATGAAAGTACGCCCCTGACCTACTATTCATTGCGCAAACTCCGCGGGGCCAAACCCCCGATTCCCGCTGCCCTGCACGCCTGGACAATTTTGTTCTACAGTATTGGGCTTCCATACACCTTTAAACTTCCTTGCTCTATCTCCGTAGGGGAGGCTCGTAGGAAAAAAGTTTATGGAAACTTGTCATAATATTTTCTGGTTTTCTATTACATTCCGAGACATTGCCCACATATACTGGGACACCCTGTATATTATTATGTTTTTTTTTTTGGAATTAACATATCTTCAGTGGGTTAGTTGGCCCACTGATGGTGGACTCGATATAAACATACGTACATCTTATAAATAAAGGCACTAAAACGACGGGTATAGTTTTTTTTAAAGCATTTCAAATATAGCAGGATTTTTCAGAAAAAAAAACAAAATAAAAACAAACGAAAATTGAAAAAACTCAAGTTTATTCCTTTCAATAGTAACAGAAAAATCAGATCGGAAATCAAAAAAATACAAAGTAACAAAAATCAAAAAAATAAAAAATTAGGGTAAAGCCTCTACTTTTTACAAGCACGTGTCTTTTTACAAAAAAAATATACAAATCATATAAAAAATAAATATAAATAACTTAAAATAAGTTAAAACTTAAAGGGAATTACGCGGTTTTCAACCAACTTTTTAACAAAACACTTTTCGTACTTAATACCTAATCTTAAACTTAAAAACTAAGAAATAAATTAGTGTTTCAAAAATCTATTTATGCGATTTTTAAACTGGTTTTATTATCTCTTGAAATACTTTTTTTTTCGCCACAGCGAACATAATTGTGTATAGATTATCTTTAAAATAGTTTAAAAATCACAAAAATAAACAATTTTCAATAAATTAACAAAACTGTACAGCTATTTTACAGTGGCACACAAAAAAACGTAAATTTTTAGGAACAAAATTTGGAAAATGCCTTCGACATAAAATATAACAAAAAGTTTCAACATTTAACATTATTTTGACCATAAATTTATTACATTATACAAAAAAACACTTTATTTTTATTTAACATTTTATTTGACAAAACATAATACAATATTATTTTTTTAAAAAACTTAACTTTTTCTCACAATTTTAACAATAACAAAATTTTATTTATTATAAATAAACAGCGGCGTCTCTAGAAATCTTAAAAGTAACAAAGTTTAACAATTAATTTTAATAAACTACGTTCCCAAATCCTTTCGACTCGCACAGAATTCCACTTAACCTAACTTTTCGAATTTTATTTTTTATAAATTAACAATAAATTTTACAAAACTCCAATGCCTATAGTTACAGTCTGCATGATTATTCCGCAACAAAATATGTATATAAATATGAAAATATACCACAAAAATAATGAAATATACGTTAAAATATAAAATTTTCGAGAGCAACAAATTTAAATTGTTTAAGAATATCATTTAAAATTTTTTTCTGACCTCTAGAGGATGCCTTATGTTAGTCGTCGCTGTGACGTTATAAAAACGTCGTCTCAGCAACGTCCCATATTGATCTCATAACGTTTTGGACTAAACGTGTCACATTGATGTCATATTTGTCAGATGTGCTACTTGTCTATTATAAAAAAAATAAAAAGCGCAAATTGGGAAATTATGAACGTAGCAATATTTCGCAAAAATATGATATGCATTTGCAAAATTAAGAAAATGCGGAAAATATCGGGATTAGAGAGTTTAATGACAAAAGATTGCCTAGAGACGGTTACTGATGATGATTCACAACCCGAAACAACGATTTAATATCAAAAATAAGCGAATAGAATTTCTTAATTTTTATAAAAATCGAGAACTGTACTTTTTGACGTAAGTATACAAAACTATTTATACAAATATCACAGAGTATCCGTATTTCTTCGTTTAGATTTCCTAAAGTATTTTTTTTAAACTATTACAAATTTTTAGTTTATCTTACAGCACAAGAATATGGTTTTTAAAAATACCTTAAAGGGACATAAAATTTAAAAAATAATAATTTGGTTGGGTGAATTCTGTAGTTGCATTGAAATCAGTCTGTTAGATGGCGCCAGAGTCGTTTAAATCCCACTTTGATTTTACAAAAGTGTGATTTATTGTCTCGGTGACGCTTCGACAGTCGTGTCTTGGCTTACAGCGCATGTGATCATCACCAATAAGGGTGAAACATATAGTAGAATTTATTTTTTTTATTTTGTTATGAGCCATATGCCCAAATATTGACGTACAATTAAAAAACACCCTGTATAATGTAAAAAAAAATTACCAAACATAATATTTTATTTCTCGTAAACAGTTGATTTTATCGATGTCAATCAATAATACCTTTTTTTAGTTTAATGTTAAAGCTACCCAAAAATAATAGTGTTGAGCCTTTATCATACAGGGTGTTAAAAAAATTGCTATTATTGTGTCAGAGCTAGTCCGTCCCTGGCAAACTAGATAAGCCAAATATGATTTAATGTGTTCATTTTAAGAAGACTTATCTAGTAACCATCATATTAAAAAAATTAAATTACGCCTAGTATTTTAAAAGTTATTAAAAAAAACTATTTTTAGGGTCGTCCGTTATGTACTTGTATCTCCGTAGGAAGACTCGTAGAAAAAAGTTTATGGGAACTTGTCACAATATTTTTGGGCTTTCTATTAAATTCCGAAAGATTGCCTACATATTCTGGGACACCCTGTAGATCAAAGACTATTAAACACATATCAAATGTAGTATTTTTTAAAACCTTTAAAAGATCTTTTTAAATGTGATGTAATATACAGGGTGTTTCATTTAAAAAAACATACTTTTGCTCGTACCTTGTATATCTTAAGAAATAAAAAAAAATCTGATTAGAGATTGGAAATCTACAGAACTAACCCAACAAATTGCTCTTTCCATTTATTTTGTATGATCAAAATTAAGAATTTAAGGAGGGAGGAGGCAAATTTTATAACTACACACCCGGTACATAATGTTAACGTTAATTTTTTTAGAGATACTCTTAGAGACAAAACTAAACTTCTCATCCCTAAAATTTAACAATTATTATTGGCAAATCAGTTTGCCATTCATATTCATTTGGCACGTAACACAAGATTGTCTTTTTCGAAATGTCTTTTTTATAAAGAAAAACGCATTACTGGCCTGGTGGCGGTCATATACAGGGTTCACCAAAGTTTGTGTTTAAAGAAAAATCGTTTATGCCCCTCTATACCTAAAATCCAAAATTTCTGTCAGTGACTCATTTAATACCGTCCACCCAACCGACGAAGCGGCTGAATAAAAATCTAACACTAGTAAATGATTTTTAAGCCTATGATATACTTTTCCGCTCAAATAACAGTGAACCGGCCAAAAGTTTCATCGCCACGTTGTCATAATTCGCGAAAATAAGTTACCAGCCAGCGATCGCACTTAAAATAGCACGCCAATATGTATTGAAATCATTGTTATCGAGAAGACAATAAAAGTGGCAACACAATTCCTTAGTTTACAACTTGAACAGACATGAAAATAAGCGATCGGACAGGGGTTTTCGTGCTGTTCGATTATTTTATTTAGTTATTATTGATTATGGACAGATTTTGTAAGTTTAAATTTTAATTGCTATACAGGGTATTTTCTAAATATTATAAATTTCTAATAATTGTAGTATATAGATATTGTTTTGTGCCAATTTTATAATAGTTTATCTTATTTAGTGTATGTAATTGTATATAAAGATTTAGTTTGTTAAGTGCTTTTAATTCTGTAAATTATGAATATTAACCAACCTTTAACTAGTTATCCGCCTACAAAAAAACTTAGTTAACGTTAAAAGAACGAATAATGGTTAAAAAGTTTACCATGGGATTCGGAACGAAATCCAGAACTAACCACTTTGAATGCTGCAGAGATATGTGCAACTTTAACAAAAAGTTTTTCGCTACGGTATTCAGAGTTTTAAAAGGCAAAAAAATCAATATTAGTAATTATTCGGATACTGGAAAATGCGATTTTTTTCGCTATTTTTTGCACACTTTTTACTTTTCGATTGTTAAACATGAAATAGAAGCTGTTTTTTTGGCTGCCTCTTATAGTATTTAAAAAAAATAATTGAATTGTTTAATTCCATTTTGACATTTCCTTTAAATTATGTCATTTGCACGAAAACATATTTAAAAAACTCATACTATTTAATATTTAAAAAAAACCAAAGTGAAAAAACCTTAATTTTCAATAAAAAGTAGGTAAAACGTTTACGTCCGAATTCAACCCAGAAATTTAAAAAATGTTGACCTGTTACCAGGTTGTAATAGTTTTCTTTATGACATTTTTATAAGGTATACGAACCTTGCTTTGCTCGACCCCAATGTTTGATCAAAAATATTCTCGATATGGAAATCTAAATATGGAACACGAAAGACCCGAAATAGTTATTGGATTCTACAAGCTGATGATCTCAGAGCTTTCGTGTTCCTTATATAGTGGATATTTTGATGAAGCAATGCGTGTGAATATCGTATTTAATATTGAAATTGCAAGATCGGTGGTGAATTGGCAAGTCGGTGTAACTTGGATTGTCTATCGTTCTGCTTTTTACATCTTTTTTAATTTATGTTAAGACTAAAATTTTATTTTTTTTTCATAGTAAAATAAAATCAGAGAAGGTAAAATTAAGTAAAAAATGTTTTTTTTTTGAAAAACGTTGAAAAATCGCAAAAAAATCAAATTTGTGTTCTATGACCTCAAAATAGGAGGTGTGCAAAATTAAAGCAAAAATTACATTTTTCATTAATCCGAAAATACCAAAATAATATAGGCTTGTTACTAATTTAAAGGGTTGATGAAAATGTGAGAAAATAACTTTTGCTTGTAAAAATATTTTCATGTTTTGACGAAATTTTATCATTTATTTTTTCTACGCCACTGGAATTGATTCCCCTGACCCCACACAACCCGGGGCACTCTAAAAGCGAGCGATGCGTCATTGACAGAAATTTTGGATTTGAAGTATGATACTTGATCAACCCTGTATTAGATAAAATGATATACTCTGGAATGATAAGAGATCTTCCTAACTTATACTTACTAGCCAAATATTTATTACGTATGTTTTTAGTCTTAAAGTGTACAGTTGAGGCCATTTTTATGTGTTACCGAAAAATAGCTATGTTCCAATATTACATTTTTTGCTCTGTAGTATTGGAACGTAGCCATTAATGCAATTTTTAGCAAGTGAATCAATAGAAAAGCAATAATAGAGCGTGCTTTTTATCATAATCTTAAATTTCCTTACAAAAAAAAATATCTGTGAGCAATCCTATGTGAATTTTTTTTAAATTTAAAGGGTGTATTATATATAAAATTTAAAAATTGTAAATTATGTTCTATATATCAGATCCTTTTATTTTTAGCCTCTTTTGTGTGTAGCATTAAAAAAAAATATATAGATTTTCAAAAACTGAAACAAAACAAAGTCAAATACTTATGTTTAACCACTTTTTTTATAGCAAGCTTTCCTATGTTTTGTTCTACAACACTTGAAAATGAGTTAAAAAAATCCAAAAGTTTTAGGTCAAAGTGTTAAATTGACCATAACTTGTAGCTTTGTACCTCTTGGGTAAAAATTATTGTGTAGAACTACTATTATGAAGTAATCTTTGAGATTTTGTTTCAGTTTTTTTTAGTCAGTCTGTCGCTGTGATTATGATACCATCTACAAAAACAACGCCGTCTTTTTAAATGTACAGGGTGTCCAGTTTTCGTGTGTTTTCATATACCAGCTCCCTTACTATAAAAGATAGAAAGATGGGGTTTGCGGCTTACTTTCCTATTTTTTTATGAAACTTTCATTGCCGCAAACGAAATTTTCATAGCCCCCTTAGTTTCTGACATACAGGGCGATTTTGAAAATTTGTCATTTTTGACGGTCCCCTGTATCTCGATTATTTGGTAACTTTTCAATAAAGTGAAAATGGATTGTTATAGAGTTTTTTACGTAGAATTCAGTGGCGTAGGTAGTTTTTTCTAAAAGTTTTGTTTTTGAGTTACGACCCAAACTTATGTTTTTTTAAATGGGACACCCTATATATTATTTTTTATCTTATTCCCCCTTTCACAGGCCTTTCAAAAATATATAATAGTCCATATTTACTTCTTTTAAAAAAAGGAAAATTATAACATTTTTGTAAAATTTATCATTTTCCGATGGTCAATCACGGATAGCCATGACAAAAACAAAATTCTGTAAATGCGCCATTATGGATTGTTATTGTTGTCAAATATTACTGTTATTTGTTTGATTTGGGTTTTTGTTATGTGGGAGTTTACTTTATTATTTTTGTGAAAAATTGTTCCACATGGCACAAAATAATAGATATGAGAATTATGAAAAACACGATATGTATGTTTGTTTTATCCAAGCTAATGAAGACGCCAACGCAGCCTCGGAGCTTTATTTTAATCGGTAAGGTTTAATAGTATATTATATACCTATAGGTTAAGAAGTAGCCTTCTCAACAATGATATATTATAGGATGTTTTTTTATTATAATGTGAGCATATCTGATGATTTGAATAGATTTTGACATTGCTAATATTCAGCATTAACAAAAAAATTGATATGTAACATTAATATTCATAATAAATATAAAAGTTTTAATTATTATTATTATCTAGCTTTTTGTTACATATCTAATTATTTCGTAGGTATCCAGAAAGACATCAACCTGATAAAAGAATATTTCATAAAATCAAAGCCAATCTCATTGAACACGGATCTTTTAAAAAACTAAGGCCTAATTTTTACAACAAGGAAAACAAGGAAGAAAATGAAATAAATGTTTTGGCTTCTGTCGCGGTACAACCATCCATATCATGCAGAAAAATATATGATATGGTTAGGGTTAAAAAATCAAAAACTCAGTTAATACTAAAAAAACATAAGTTTAGACCATACAAATACCATCTCGTCCAGCATTTGCATCCCGGTGATGCAGAACGTAGGGTAGTTTTTCGCAATTGGTACCTACAAATGTTGCAGGAAAATGCAAATTTTGAAAGAAAGGTGGTGTGGTCAGACGAGACTTATTTTACCAGTTCTGGTATTCTAAACCGAAACAACTCAAGGTACTGGTCCCAAACGAACCAATATGTAATATTTCCTCGAGAACGTCAAGGTCGGTTTGGATTTAGCGTGTCATGCTTCATTTTTGGCACTAAAATTAAGTATTTTATCTATGAAGAAACGCTAACCGGAAATAGACACCTAGAAATAATGCGAGATGCACTAATGGAAATATTAGAGGATGTTCCTTTGGCCGATTTAAATAATATTTATTACCAGCAAGATGGCGCTCCGAGTCACAATGCTCAAATAGTGAGAGAATATTTAGAAACAACATTTCCAGATAAATGGATTGGTACGAATGGACCTGTCAGGTGGCCCCAAGATCCCCAGATCTTTCTGTGTTGGATTTTTTTATGGGGGTATATGACAAATCAGATATATATGAGACAATAACCACAATATTGATCAACTTCGAGAAGCTACACATCAAGCGTTTAGGCTTTTGCAGGGTAGGCCAATTACTTTATTAAATGGATTGCGAAAAATTGCAAAAAGTATGTCGAAAGTGTTTGGAACACAACGGAGCCCAATTCGAGCAATTTTTGTAATTTAAATAAATAAAAATAAATTAATATGTTATTTTCTTTTAATATTGCTTAGTTATTATGTATTAATATAGAGTTGTTATAATAAAAATGACGTTGTTAATTTTGTTTTGATTTGCGGGCATAGCCTTCTATACGAAAAATGATAAATTTTACAAAAAATGTTAAAATTTTCCTTTTTTAAAAGAAATAAATATGGACTATTATATATTTTTGAAAAGCCTGTGAAAGGGGGAATAAGATAAAAAATAATATATAGGGTGTCCCATTTAAAAAAACATAAGTTTGGGTCGTAACTCAAAAACAAAACTTTTTAGAAAAAAACTACCTACGCCACTAAATTCTACGTAAAAACTCTATAACAATCCATTTTCACTTTATTGAAAAGTTACCAAATAATCGAGATACAGGGGACGGTCAAAAATGACAAATTTTCAAAATCGCCCTGTATGTCAGAAACTAAGGGGGCTATGAAAATTTCGTTTGCGGCAATGAAAGTTTCATAAAAAAATAGGACAGTAAGCCGCAAACCCCATCTTTCTATCTTTTATAGTAAGGGAGCTGGTATATGAAAACACACGAAAACTGGACACCCTGTACATTCATCCAGTCTAGTCGAGAAGTTTGATTCCTGCGAAAAATATAGACCAGTAACTGAAGACCTGAAAGTACCCAAAGCTGTTTTCATTTGTAGCGCAATTCTTAGGTTTTCGCGGATGCTTTCGAGCGAGAAAAAGTTTATCACGATTTCGACGTGGAAACCCGCTGAAAATGCCCCCCAAAGTCCCAAAAATGAGTTTTCCGCGAATATCTGCCAAAATATGCGAATTAGAAAATTTTTGTTTAGACAAAAAATGAAGATCATCTTGAAATCTATAAAAAAGGTCCTTACCATTATTTTCGCAACACCAATATTTTTTGCAAAAACGGCTGTCAAAAAATTCATAACATTTCACACTGGATAGATGTGATAGCGGTAGTTTCTTACTAAAAAATGCAGATGGGCAAAACAATTTTTTATTAAAACGCAAGAAAGATTGTGAAGGAAATTTTCTGGGATTATTGAATACTAGCTAAGGTCTCATTATAAAAAAAATGTTAATAACAAACCATTTTTTTTAAATATCAATAAATTAATAAGTTACTCTCAAAATATTGTGAAAAAAAAACTTTGACCGCTTTTTTCAATATTCTAGAAAAATCAGAATGGATCCAGTTCATAAAATGAATATGTAATTTTTCCACTCTTGAGAAGCGAGACTATATTACCCCATCTGGACACAAAAATCATCCAGTTCTTGTACAGGGTGAGTCAACGATAGAGTAAAGTTCACTATTTCATTGGTTTCAAAAGTTATGAGAAAATAGTAAATACAAAAGATGTAAAGATTCTTAGGATGCACAATTTAAAATTATTTTAAAGTATACAGGGTGGCTCAAAAAAGCGTGACGAATAAAACATACATTTTTTTAAATGAAACACCCTATTTTTAAATTTTGTTTTGAATTCCTTTTAAAATTCTTCAACTTTTTTATTATAATAATGATACCTAAACCTAATAGTTTTTCCAATATTTCAATTTTTCTAAAAGAAAATAATTTTCACACTTGCAAAAAAATTACGATAGCGCCATTATTTTTGAAGGTAGATCGCTCATTTTGATATTAGCGTTATTCGAAGATGACGTAAAAGATATATGCAACGGAATTTTAATTAGATGCTACAGGGTGTTCAAAATAAACGAATATATTTGGATCATTTTAAATTGAAAAATCTCGATTTTTAAATGGCGCACCATTTATATATTATTATTTTTTCTGAAAGATCTTACAAAACACCCACAAACTTTTTTATTAAAGTATGTCATATACCTATTTTTTAATGACTTTGCGATTTATTTTTAACTTTTCCAATATTTACCCTTTCTTTCTGTCTAAGACTATTGCTATAACATTTATGTTGGCCATGACAAAATGACATTGTTGAATAATAGTGCATGTTATGACGATTAACTGCACCATTACTGCGAAAAGTAGCTTCATCGGAAAACATTATTTTAGACAAAAAATTTGGATCGGCCTCTATTGCTTCATTTATAACGGTGCAGAAGTTTACCCTTTGTTCAAAATCGCGGTCTAGAAGTTCTTGGTGTAGTTCCATGTGGAAGGGATGATATTTGTGTTTTTAGTGGTGCGGTTAACGGTAGATTGGGATGTATCACATAAGCTAGCTACTTGACGGCTACTGACCTGGGGATTATCTTGAACTTGAAGTAAAATTTCCAATTCTTTTTCCTCATTGGTAGCATTCCGGTTTACCACTTTCCGTTTTTCATATTCAATACAACCACTAGCATTAAACCGTTCCATTAAACACTGAAGAGATTGCCTAGTCGGTACACGTCTATTAGGGTACTTCGCCTTGTAAAGTCTTACTGCCAACAAAGAATTTCTTTGCGCCTCACCCAGTATATAAATCATATCAATTAATTCAGCTTTAGGAAAATCCATACTTATTTTTTTAAATTTACTGACACCACAATAAATTTTATGAATTTATTTACTCAGATGTCAGGTTAAAATTTAACAATGTCATTTTGTCATGGCCAACTAATGTTATAGCAATAGTCTTAGACAGAAAGAAGGGTAAATATTGGAAAAGTTAAAATAAATCGCAAAGTATTAAAAATAGGTATATGACATACTTAATAAAAGTTGTGGGTTTTTGTAAGATCTTTCAGAAAAAATAATAATATATATGGTGCGCCATTTAAAAAAATCGAGATTTTTCAATTTAAAATGATCCAAATATATTCGTTTATTTTGAACACCCTGTAGCATCTAATTAAAATTCCGTTGCATATATCTTTTACGTCATCTTCGAATAACGCTAATATCAACCTTCAAAAAGAATGGCGCTATCGTAATTTTTTTGCAAGTGTGAAAATTATTTTCTTTTTAGAAAAATTGAAATATTGGAAAAACTATTAGGTTTAGGTATGCATTATTATTAACAAAAAATTTGAAGAATTTTAAAAGGAATTCAAAACAAAATTTAAAAATAGGGTGTTTCATTTAAAAAAATGTATGTTTTATTCGTCACGCTTTTTTGAGCCACCCTGTATACTTTAAAATAATTTTAAATTGTGCATCCTAAGAATCTTTACATCTTTTGTATTTACTATTTTCTCATAACTTTTGAAACCAATGAAATAATGAACTTTACTCTATCGTTGACTCACCCTGTACTGTATATTTGACATTTGTCCACTTAGTGAAACAATCAGTCGTCGGTGTTTTGAATGGAATGAACATTATATTAAACCACTAAAACAAAAATGTTTCATATCAAAGATAATTTTTATACCCTTCTTAATCAACATTACACGGAAAAACTAACGACAACCAACCAAAAATGTTTCGTCATTGCATTGTATTACAGTAAATAGATAAATGCCAAATATACAGTACAGGAACTGGATGATTTTTGTGTCCAGATGCTGTATTACCGTCTCGTTTCACCAAGTGGGGAAATTGTATATCCATTTTAAGAACTGGACAAAAATATTGTCCAGATGGTGAAATAAATTATTATTACACTATCTGGTTCCACTTCAAGAACTGGACATTCAGTTCATCAAAAACCGAAGTTGTTTTTTGTTTTCGTTTTTTAATAACAATTGCAATTTTTATTGGCAGAAAAAATCCTCAAAACGCCTTTCTCAGATTTGCAAAACACGTAGAATGAGCTATTCAAAGCTTATTAACTATTTTTCGCAGGAAACACACTTCTCAACAAGACTACATCGACGAAACACACTCTGATATTCATTTCTTGAGCAAAAAATACAGTCAGTAATTTCTATAATCGACATACGAAAGTAAAACGATCGATTCGAACGGTCTTAGCGACCTGGTCCATTGTCATCATTGGGGCTCAGTCTTGACAGGTTGCTGTACGTTCAGATTCTCCGGTTCATACCTCGTGTGAGTACGCATATGCCTCGTGATCATGTCCCTCCTACACGCCGCATACGGACACTGTGGACATTTATACGGTTTCTCGCCTGTGTGGGTCCGTTGATGCGTCGACAAGTGATCTGAGCGAGAGAACACCTGTCCGCAAACCCTGCAAGTGTATGGTTTGATCCCCGTATGCAACCTCATATGCCGTGTCAGCATATCGCTTCTGGCAAAAGATCTTTTGCATACGTCGCATAGGTAAGCTTTCGCTGTAGAGTCCGTAGAGGTCTGTCTGCTTTTATGCCTGGACGCCATGTGTTTCGCTAGGCGATCGTGTAAGGAGAACATCTGACCACAGACGGGCAACGAAGGCTACATCTGAACCTGGAGGCATTTCTTCTACGACCGGGGAGACCTCTAGGTTGTATCTCGAGGCTACCGACTCCTTGGTAGTGGGTGAAGCTACGTCGCCTTTCACCACTGGCACTGATACAGAACCTCTTGACGGCAGAAAGCCTGGAGGCAACAGCTGCAAGGGAGGAGGTATAATACACTCTAAGCTATTCGTAACCCTCTCTCTCGCTTTTATTCCCTTCATAGATAAATCCAGAGGGAATTCTTGAGGTGTGGTAGTCTGGGGATCCTCCGTATTTCCTGTGGAGGATATAGTAAGGGGATGAGGCCATCCTGGTGGTGTTCTCGCGCTGGGTTTTCGTTCTTTACATTTTCGAACCACAAAGGGAGATCAGAGTCTGAATGGCTTCGTCGTCTAAAGATGTCGGGAAGGTATTTCGAGTGGAGGTATCGCTCGAAGCTGTACGTGGGGGCTGGAGATGCGGGCGTCAAAGGGCTTATCGGCGAGGCAGGGAAAATCTATCGTAAGGGTGCAAAGGAGGGGGATGATGGCCGGATCCGGTGACGCATTGGTAGCAAGGACATACAGGAGGGCGTTGAAAGAGGGGAGGAGACGAAGAGGCATCGTCTTCCTTGATTCTTAGAGGACTAAAGCTGATTCTTGGCGATTCCGTTGAGCTGTGGGGTGACTTGTTGCTGGAGCTCGTCGGACTAAACACGTCATCCTCCTCGCTAATCTGCTTAGCCAATCTCTCGCGTTCTACACTATCGAATTTAAACACTTCTCCCATATAATGCTTCTTTTTCAACGCTTCCTCGTCCCCCTTGTTATTGTTATAAACATTATTGTTGATCGTAGGAGAATCTTCCGGGGTATCCTCTTCCTTCCCCCCGCCTCCAGTCAGCTTATCCAGTACCTGACTCAGTCTTTTTCGTTTCCGTTGCTTGGCAACGGGACGATGGTTGTGGTTGACCACCATCGGATGATTGTTGTTGGATTTGTCGTGGGATGGCGCTGTCTGGGCCTCAAGAGAGCTTTCTGCCATAGTCATCGCTGGAAGCAAGTGTTCGTATGGCTTCCAAGGGCGCGACCGTGGGGGGGAGCGTTGAGCATGTAAGGGGTGCAGCGTGGTGGGGGGTGTGGCAGGGGAGGCGGTTCGAGGTTGCTGCGTTGTGATGGCGGCAGGCAGTAAGGAGTATCCTGAAACAAAAAAAAATCTTTTAGAAAAGGACAGTATTTTTTTATTAATAAAATAAAGAAATTATAAGACCATATGTTGGAGAAACGACAACTTGGAATATGAGTTTTTTTTGGTGAGGATGACGAAAAATATTGTCATGGAGTTTCAGCATGAAATAGTATATTTCATTACCAGTACTGAAATGACGATTTTTCCGTGCGCGCGTGACAAATTCTCGGGAAGTCATGCAAGAACGGAAAAATCCATTTCTGGACGTGTAATGAACGATATTTTTTATTATACTTAGGTACCTGAAAACAACATAAACAAAAAACATCGCAAAAAATGATTTAAGAAAATTGCGATTCTTTATTTTTATTCTTAAAACAGTAAAACAAATTAACAAAAAAAATTACAAGCTAATTAAATCTAAGAAAATTAATTTTGGACGGAACCGTTATGATTAATGGTTATATTTATTGTACAATTCGTATTATTGTTGAAGCTCAATCCCTTTTGTATTTTTTTTGTTGAACTAAAGATGTTGAAGCGGAGTGTTCGTGTATGTTTTGGTTCTCTTGATTGACTGTTACAGATTTTGTAGTTTCCAAGTTACAGGCCTAAACAACTTTTGGGATACTTCAATTTTTCTTTGTATGGACTCCTCTATATATCCTTCTGCTACATTGGAAAAAAGCCATCCTCCGTGTCTTTTCAAAGTGAGCAAATCACCGCCGCTTTCTACCAACATGGTAGCCGAAGAACGCCTTAGCCCAGTCCGGTATAGTCTTCGTGATTTTTTAGTTTAAGTATTTTGCAACAAGTTTTGGAATACCACTGATAGTATGGCACCCAACATGTTGAGCGTAACATCTTTGGTTTCGATGCACAAATAATCTTCTACTCTCCATATTTTTAGGGCGGAGATCTGCGTATTTACGGTAAAGTGTACAGGGATTAAATTTGCAATTTTCATTGGTAATGGTAAAACTTCTTGACCTGTGAGTTTTTCCATCTTGTAAGACAGACAAGGAAACGCCCATATCTTCCACATCGTCAAATCAAACGTATTAAATCATCTCATGGCATGCGCCGAAGATGCCAAACACTAAAATTACTTTTGCTAGTAGATATTGTCCATCTGAAGCTTCACATAAAAATTTGGTTACTTGTTCTGATGTAAGAACCTTGATTTCTTTGGTACATATCCTACAGCTTGTCGTTTCAAAAAGCGACAGTTTTTGGATATTGGTTGTGAGTATTTTCTTTTATTGCCAAACAACTCTTTAACATGGAGAATCGACTCCATAAGGTGGATGACTTCATAGATTTGGCTTTTTCAGAAAAATAAACTAAGAGAATATCGTCACTCACAATTTTGATTCTTTTCTGAGTCCGCCATTCGGTAAAAATGTGATATTCATGTTCATATCTCAACCTGGATTTCACTGGTAATAAATCTGCACTCACTTCTGCCGCTTGTTGTAATATAATATCGGGAATATCCGGATTTTCTTCCAAATCTGAATTCATTTTTTGAAAATGGCATAAATTTCACTAACAGAAAATAAAATATGTCATTAATAAATAAATCGTTGTTATGAACAGTTTCCATGGATGGATTTTTGTATAAGCGCACGGAAAGAGGGATCGGGAAAAAAATTCCGTGCGCTATTATGAAAATGTCATATTTACTGTATTTTATACACAGTTAAAAATGTAGTATTTTCAGGTAAGTATAATAAAAAATATATTTTATGCTCTTACCGAGATATTTTCTTTAATTCGAAATATGACGTCAGGTAGGACCAACAAACGTGATTCGAGAATAGGTCCCCGGGACCTGTCGAACGCAGATCTACCTGCTCTTTACACCTGACGACGATTTGACCTCGTTAAGGCACATGAATGGACGCGACCGACCGACCCGCAGCGCGTCCACAGAACTTTGGCACGTGGTCGAAGACCTCTCCAAGGAGGATTTTCAGCGGTGTTGCCACATAGCTACATTTATACCCACATGGAACTTTGGCAATCCATTTTTTATTGAACTTTCGAAGCATGTATAAACATGATGATCGACGTTTGTATCAAAAAATCACATCAAATCTCTTTCGTTGCCTCTAAAAGAACCATCAACTAAATATCTTTTTTCAGAAAATGATAGTTTTGGCGTAATTAGGATTTAAAGTTAAAAATGAGGGCGTAAAATTGCACATTTACGCCCTCAGCTGATAGTTGTCTTCGCACAGCTCGAGCAACAACTTTCAGCAGCAGAAAAAAACATTTTTTTCTAAGTAAAAATTGTTTTAGAAATTCATTTTCAATTTAAAAGGTAGATGTCTGCTATACTTGTTTCTGCAAGGAGCCTTTTTTAAAAGGACATTTACGCTACACCTTCGGGGTCGGGCGAAAGGACGTGGAGACGGTGGGCGGAGACTAACAAACTCCCACCACCACATTTTTCGTATAGCCGCATTAAAAATATTATATTTTATTTAGGTTCTTCCAAATTCGGTGTATCGATGCGATGTTGTTTCCGATTGCAAGCCTACAGGAGATAACGTTTTTCGGTAACTATTTTTCACTTAAATGACATAAATTATACACCATTTTACAGGTAAGGAAATAATCTATGCCTCTGCTGTAACGGATTTTTGAAATATGAGTCGAGTTAAGAGAAAACAGTATCTAAACATAACCTATTTTAGGGTGACTTTCACTCAAGGAAATATTAAAAACTAAATCCAAATTTTAAAAACTATTACAGCAGAAGCCTAGATTTAAGTGTTGGCTTTCATATAGTTTTTAAAAATTATCGATAACTTATACCGTTTTTGAGAAAAACATTATGGATTCAATTTTCGCGGCGCGAATGGAAAAAAATCATTGACACCTGTATGATTCAATACAGGAATATGGGTCCAAGGGTGTTATTAATTTTTTTAATAATATTTGCTGGTTTTAATAGGTGAAATTCAATAAGAAAAAGTGGCAACATTGTTTTCCATTATTCTTTCTTGCCGGACTGATGTGGTGCAATGCGGGGGTGTGCATACACTGAAAACAGCGGCACTTCGGGAGGAAAGCTCTAAATAAAAGTGGAAATGTGGAAAAATTTATTGCACCATGCGTTCTGTTGGATTTTCGCACAGTGGAAATTTAAAATACATCAAATATTTTAAATAAATTTGCATCATTTTGAACTGAAAAGAATTCTAAACCGATACAAATCTATTTAATACCTTTGTGTATGGATCTCTTCTCACGATGTTTCTTTATTTGCGATAGAATTAATGCTATTGATACAGAGGGCGTTAAAAGCCCTTTGTAGTTACATAAAGAACTACATTCAAGATTCTTTTGTGGCGCCTCGTAAATCCTCTACACCTGGCGTGTGGGTACATGGAAATGTCTCGTAATAATCTTTGCACACTTCTCGTTGTAAAATGACATTAATATTTGAATATACAGGATTCCTCATAGTACACTAGGTACCCATTTTAATTGCTCAGTAAAATTGTTAAAACTTTAAAAAACTAACATTTTATTACACTTAATTACAAATCACTCTTTTACATACGACTTATTCAAACTTTTAAACATTACGTCTTTTAAGTAAGTGCCATTAACTTAAATGCACTTTTCAAGATTTGACAAGAAATTTTTATGACACGATGAAGGAAAACCTGATCTATTCATCGAACCTCTTCAGGAATTCGGACTTTTGGATCTTGGATGTTTTCTGGACGAGTTGCAAAAACCTTTGACTTTAATTAGCCACAGAAAAGTCGGTCATTAAGTCCGGGGATTTAAAGCCAATTTAAATCTCCAAATAGTGAAATGAGACGGTCATTAAACACTTCTCCAGAATTTTTTAGAGTTTTTGGCGGTATTACTGTCGCTTCATCTTCTTTTTTTAGGTTCCCTTTTAAGTTTTCACAAAAACTCGTTTTAAACGGTAATTCATAAGAATTAAACTAAACATTTAATTTGTGTTAGCCAAATAACAAATGACAATCGGGACGTTCAATTGTTTCGGGGGTTTTGGAATGCAGAGTTGATCGGTTTTTTTTTCTAAAGTCATAATTTTTTTTTTTCCTAGTCGCATATTTCTGGCGGTAAATTTTATATATATATATATATATATATATATATATATTATATATATATATATATATATATATATATTTTTTTTTTTTTAAAAAAAATATTTTATTATATTTATTATTTTTTTCATATTTTGCAGACGCCCCTTTAATCTTTTCAAAAAAAATTTTTTGGTTATGGGTGTCAAAAAAGTGGACCCCCGATGTGTTTTTTTTAAATGGAATTTTTTTTTAAAAAATTTAAAAAATATTTTCCTCAAAAATTTTTCTTTTAAAAATTTAGAAAAAAAATAAAATTTAAAAAAAAACGTTTTGCCCTTGTTTAAAATGAATAAAAATACCCATAGCCATTAATAGAATTAAAAAAACTTTTAAGTGGGTTATATCAGCCTTATTAGGGTTAATTCAACTGTACAGGGTGTCCAAAATTTAGTGTCAAACCCCCCAAAATTTTAAAAAAGCTTTTATTTTCTTATTTTAAATCGAGTCCCTTTTTTTTTAGGTCGTTAGATGTAAATTTAAAAAAACAAAATTTATGTAATTTTTTATCGAAATTCCTAACATTTTAAAGTTATTCGGAAAACTCATTTTTGCATTATTTTAATAGTAATACCTTAATAAAAATGATAGGTGGCTATGAAAAACAATTTATTGACATTAGATTTTCTAATAAGTTTTTAAAACCTAGAAATTGGTTAAAGTTACAAAATGTTAGCCGAAAGTAAAAAATTTAAAAAAATTAGGTTTATTTAACATTTAAAGGTTTTTTTTTTTAATTAATTTAATTCAATTAATAAATAATAATAATTTACTCAATTTTTATAATATGTAAAACAAATTTTGTAAGTTAAAAAAACCCCCTTTAAAATTTTTTTTTCATAACCTATCATTTTTATTCAATGTTATTGCTATTAAAATAGATGCGAAAATGAGTTTTCAACAATAATTTTTAAAGTGCAGGAATTTGATAGGGTTATAATTAAAAAAAAGTTTGTTTTTTAATTCTCATTAACGACCAAAAAAATACAGGGGTTATTTAAATAAGAAAAAAAAAGTGCTTTCAAATTTAAGATTTTAAAAATTTGGGGCATCCTGTACAGTTCAATTAAAAACATGACATAAGCGACAGAATAACCCTACTTAATAAGTTCCTTGTTTAATTTATTAATCAAGCCCTATGGGTATTTTTATTCATTTTTTAATACAATGGTGCAAAACATTTTTTTTTTTAAAATTTTATTTTTTTTTTCTGAAATTACTGAACCGATTTGACAAAATTTGAGGAAGATAGTTGACTAAAAAAGGGGGACCTAAATATATAAAAAAAACAAGTGTTCCTTTAAAAAATGCACCATTGTGACGTCATTTTTTTTTGGGCACCCGTAAAACCCCAAAATTTTTTTTTGAAATGCACCGTGGTTAGAAGTTAAAATTGAAAAATTTTTAAATAAAAAAAGATAAAAAAAATAAGGGCCCATTTTAAAAAAAAAATTTTTTTTTTTTTTAAGTTTAAAAAAAAATTTTAAAAAATTTTAAAAAATTTAAAATTTTTTTAAATTTTTTTTTTTTTTAAATTTTTTTAAATTTTTTGAAATTTTTTTAAAAGTTTTAAAAATTTTAAAAAAAATTTTGGGGAAATTTTTTCCCCCCTTTTTAAAATTTTATTAAAAATTTTAAAAATGGTTTTAAAAAAAAAAAAATTAATTTAAATTTTTAAAAAAAGGTTTTTTTAAATTTTTATTTTTATAAAAAAATTTAAAAATTTTTTTTTTTTAAAAAAAAAAATTAAAAAAAAAATTTTAAAAAAATTTTTAAATTTAAAAAAAATATTTTTTGTTTAAAAAAAAAAATTTTTTCCCCCCTTTTTTTTTTAAAAATTTATTTTTTTAAAAAAATAAACTAAAAAAAAATAAACCTTTTAATTTTTTTTTTTTTAGAAATTCTTGCGAAGACGGGGTTTATATGCTGAGAGGCATTGCAAAAGGGGGTTTTTTTGCCCGGGGTTTGGGGGGAACGTTATTTAGAACTAATTTTGGGTTTTGGAACTTTTGGCACTCAACTTAGCACGTTCTTACAATAGATTTGTATCGCTCAGATTTATTTATTAAGGGGATTTCAGAATGGTTGAAAGTGTTATCATTCCGGGATTCAACCGCTCTCGTCTCGTTTAAACTACCCAGTTTATTTTTTACGGTTCAAAAATGGGACTTCTGAAAAACTTGTTTTTAAATCAAAGTAGGTGGACATATCAGTTTTAAAATTTGAAAATATTGGTCAGTATTGTAATCAAAGTGAGTATAGACTCCGTCTGTTACTTATTTATCATGCAAAGACGCCATCTTAACCGGGATGAAATGTTGCGAGCTGTTGGAATGTTAGAAGCTGGTACTAGGCAAGCTCGTGTTGCTGAAAACTCTCCACACATCACAGAGCGTAATCTCAAGATTATGGGCACGTTTCCAAGAAACAGGTGATGTTTCTGAAAGACATCCAGGTCCATCACGGCTGACTCGGCCTGCTCAAGATCGTTTTATTGTGCAAATGGCTAGAAGAAATCCCACAGTAACTGTTCCAGAAATAATGAATCGGGTACGCGAAACGCATAATATCGTAATTTCAAATTCTACAGTTCGGAACAGATTGCATGAAGGTGGACTACGTAATAGACGACCATTGAGATGCCAGCCACTTTCTAGAGGAAATCGCGCTGCTCGTTTAGCTTGAGCAACAGAACACGAGAATTGGACTAATAATCAATGGGCCCCAGTTCTTTTTACAGATGAATCTTGGTTTGGGTTGCATCCGAATTCAAGAAGACTGAGAATATGGAGAAAACCTGGACTACAAAGAGTCTTGGAAAATGTGCAAGAAGTCCACAGTTATAGAGGTGGCACAGTAATGGTGTGGGTGGAATACGACTCGGCGGAAGAACCGATCTCGTTTTGGTTGAACATTTTTTAAACGCTCATCTTGTTTCCCCTTTTACCCCATGCAAGACTTGTTGGACCAGACTTTATTTGATCACACAACGCTTCGTCCTCATGTCGCAAGACATGTGAAATTTTACAAGACAACCAAATCACCGTTTTGCCATGGCCTGCTCAATCACCTGACCTAAATCCAATCGAGCATGCATGGAATATGCTACAAAGAACGGTTTTGCGTGAAAACCCTCAATTCCAGAACCAAGAACAACTGTTTGCTGCGTTAAATGCTGCTTGGTTTCCAAAAGCTCAGGAAGATATGGACAATTTAATTCTGAGTATGCCAAGAAGGTGTCGCGCAGTGATAAACTCCAGAGGAGGTCATACTCGTTATTAAAAAAATTCATCATTATAAAAAAATTGGTATATGTTTAGAATATGACTTTTAATTTGGTTTGATATTTAGTTGAAATAAAAAATGGTTGTACGCCACTGTATTTTTTTCTTTTCTGGTATCACATTTAATTAAAATATTACATTTTGTACAGAATATGATAAATTTCCATAAATTATCTTTTTTTGGCCATATATTTTAAATTCTTTGATTTATATCCCTAAAATAGGAATATCCTTAGACCATTGCGGTGTGTGTATATTCCTGTGGGCTCATTTCCAGTTGCCCAAATAATGCCTGTCCTTTGTGATTCAATGCTTCACTTTAGCACAGGATATTGTAGGTTGTTTCAGTTCCAGTTCTTTTTAGCAGTCTACGACTCCGAAACTTTAACTTTGACAGTCACAACTGCTAAGAAGCTTAGAATAACACAACGCAAGATGGAAAGATGGATGCTTGGAGTGTCACTTCGTGCCCACGTTAGAAATGAGGACTTGCGGGCGAGAACAGGAGTCACAGATGTTATCTACCAGGTGGCTAAGCTCAAGTGGATACCAAGAGCTGACAAGAGAAGCAGGGGAAGACCTCCCACGCGATGGACGGACGATATCAAAAGAATAACTACAAACTGGATGCAGAGCGCTCAAAATAGAGGACAGTGGGCAGAAATGGGGAGGCCTATATCCAGCAGTGGATGCAAAGGGCTGATTGATGATGATGATGATAATGAATGTCAGCTTGGACGTTACCTTGGGGTGTACTAATGCCCCCAGTGAAGCCTGGCTGTCTGTTATTATGTAGAAGCCTTTAAGAAGAAGAAGAAAAAAGCATATACACTGGCGGCAAAAATTAGAGGATATCATGGAATTTTATATTAACAACCACCCGAGTTTTTTAAAACTATTACGGTTATAGAGATTACCGTTTTGCATAAATGAAAACACATAATTTCATAGGGGGGAAAAAGCGTTTATTAAAAAAAATCAAATATTATCCTCAAAATGCAAATTTCTATATCATGCTGAATCATTTAAAGAATGTTAGTAATGTGTATGACCTCCGTGGACCTCGAAAACTTCATGAAGGCGTCTTGGCATGCTGAGAATCAAATTGTCCAGCTGGTCTTGGGGTAGGTTGTCCCATAATTGGGGGAAGTATTCCTATTAGGTCCCGTCTGTTATTAGGCGGGGGGTTTGTGGTTATCCAAAGCTCTTTGAAGCATATCCCATGCATGTTCAATTGGGTTCAGATCTGGTGAAAGTGCGGGTAGCCTGGAGATGGGTGATGCCTAAATTCTGCAGTGTAGTTCGGGCTTCCAAAGTGCGATGCGGGGGCGCATTATCGTCCAAAAAATGAAATGTTCCCGATTGCTTCACCAATTGGTTCGACGATACCCTAATGATGTCACGAGCATAAAGCGTCCCTTTTCATATTGTTTTCGCAAACATACAGATGCGTACGGCGTCCTAGAGCGATTCCTCCCCAGACCATAACTGTGCCACCTCTGAAAGGATACACTTCTTGTACATAGCTACGATGTCTAGGTGTTTCACGACTTCTCCACACTCTTATACGCCTTGAGTCACTTGTAAACCAAACGAATTCGTCGGTGAAAAGAACGGAATTCCATTCTACCCTCCAATTTCGTCTTTCACGTGCCCACTCTAAACGCTGTGCTCTATGTCTTTGTGTAAGTGGCCCCTCGAAATGCTCTACGAGCAGATAATCCGATCTCATATAATCGATTTCTCACTGTTCTTACAGAGATAGGGACTCTAATTGGTTTTGAAGCTGACGGCGTAAATGTGTTGCAGGGAGAATGGGGTTCCGTCTAATACTAAGGGTTATGTACCGGTCTTGTTGCTGCGTAGTACACCTCCTACGACCCTGTCCGTGCCTTTTTGGGGGTTGTTCCAGTTTCCCTGTAACGATTCCACAGCCTACTTATAACACTTTGTGATGTTTCCAGCTCACGAGCAACATCCACTTGTCGCAACCCCGCTTGAAGCATTCCAACCGCTCTGTTTGCTTCCGCGGATGTTAAATGTCTTAAAGGCATTGCAAAAAAATCAACACCCAATTACTGTTGTATTTAATCGTATAAAACGACTTCTGAAACTAAAACGAGAGAATCTTTCGAATTCGACCTGACAAAAAATATTGTTTACTTGATATTGTGATAACAAAAAATCCTGAATTTTTTTTTACGGCAACAAGATTAACACTAGATTCCAACCAAAACATCAGAATTGTCGGTACTAATTTGAATTATGGTATATGGCAATATCCCCTAATTTTTGCCGCCAGTGTATTTCGGTTTAAAGTACAAAACTGTGTGTTCCTAGTGGAATGGAGAATTGTACTTGTACAGCTGATTCAAAGACCCAAAAAAAATGTTAGGGAACGCCAAAAATTTTCAAATTCAAAACAGTCTTATAAAACATCGAGTGTTGTCTCTGAAATATTTCTTTGTCTATCTCGTCCCAAACAACCTATTATTACGCGAGGTACAAGAGGTTCATTAATTTCTCCGATTTAATTTGTTCAGAAAAGCACACAGAGCGATGTTGTCAACGCTCGTGCCAGATTTCCGTGATTAATCGCGTAGAGCCTCTTTACGGGAAAAGAAAAAGTTTTTTCGCGCGCGGGGGAAAGCCCGAAATAGACGCCGTTGTGTCCTGAACAATGACTGTTTTAAACTAAATTTAGATCGGGAAAATATGAGTTTTTAAAGAAACTTGACATTTGAATGTAATTATAACTTTGGTTAATTTTAAATGTGAGTATTGTTGTTAAGCGGGTATAACACCATAAATTTCTTGGCGAATTTGTTCGTCAATTAATTTGTGAATTTCTGATTTTACACTAGTTTAGAACTTTGCAAAGTTTTTTTAACCATTTAACTCTCAACCCTTGCAAACTTAATAGGCTATTTGACTGATTTTGAAAAATCGTTTTAATAGCTATTTATGTGTCAAGGGCGTTACTGGGACTATAATGCCCGGAAGGTCGAAATAGCCCGAGGGCTCTGCCTGATGGGCATTCGACTGATGGCAACAGTAAAGCCCGTGGTGCTACAATGCTTTATGTTTTACCCAAAAAAGAGTTTTTCAATGACTAATTACATTATTTATTCGCAATATAAAAAATAAGTTGCACCTGTACCTGTGTACGTAAGTAGATAATGACTGGTGTTAAGTTTGACTTTGATGTTTCTGTCAATTAGTCAGTTGGCATTTTTTATTTAACGATTTGCTCAAAATGGAAGAAATTCCACAAAATATAAGAGAAAAGACCATAAAAGCGACCGAAAATCTTTTGCCAGTTAAATCAAGGCAACAGTATGATCGGGAGTATGGCATATTTGGTATTTGGAAAGATGCGAACGCAATTCTTCAAATAACCGAAAACGTTTTAATGATTTTGATTTTATTTTAATACATATGTTTAACAAACTTTATTATTTTTAGTCGGAAAAATACAGTCCGAACTCTCTCTGGACCAAGTATTCCACCCTAAGGTCTACGTTGATGGTCTATGAAAATATAGACATTTGCAAAACCATCGTCTCATATCTTTTAAAAGTTAAGTCGAAAGGATACGTCCCGAAGAAGTCTAAAGTTTGGAAGGAGAACAAATATTAAAATTTATTAAGAAGGCTCCTGATGATATCTACTTGGTACACAAAGTCATATTGGTAATGGGTGTTTTTGGAGGTTTAAGACGAGATGAGTTGGTCAAAATGACCATTGATGACATTGAAGATAGAGGAACAGTCTTGGTTATAAAGGTACCAGAAACTAAAACTTCAACTTCAAAAAGTTTTACTCATTGAAGAAGATTTAGGCGCTTTAAATTAATAAAAAAGTACACAACATTAAGACCAGCTGGAATAAAGGAGCGAAGATTCTTTCTTACCTATAGAAAGGGTCGATGTACAGTACAACCCATTGGAAAAAATACCATAGGAAGCGTCCCAACATTGATCGCAAAATTTTTAAAACTGGATAATGCAGAAGCTTACACCGGCCACTGTTTGCGTCGCACATCGTCAACTTTACTTGTTGAGGCAGGTGCTTCGTTTGAAACGCTAAAACAACATGGAAATGGAAAAGCTCTTCAGTAGCTGAAGGATATATAGAAGAAAGTATTTCATCCAAAAACAAAGTAGCCAAAATGATTGCCAATTCAGTTAATTCCGAGGTTAATTCCGTATCGACTATTAAAAATTCTTTAATGGACTGTTCTTCTATACAAAATAGCGTTAGTGCTACCACCGCTGCTACCATCACAAAAAACACCGACCATTCTATAGTGGGATCAGCTACATTTTCCGGGACATTTCAAAATTGTAATTTTTATTTTGGAAATAAAGTTTAATTTTTAGTATTGTTTAAAGAAAAAATTATTTTTTGTATAAACTTGATCTTTATTGTGAGAGAAATAAAATTGGATAAGCAATAAAATTTCCATATTAGCGCATTAGGGCATTATCATAATGCCCGCTTATAATGCCCTAGGTGTGATAGCAGGTATTATTGCTATCATAACATATTCCGTTTCTAAGGTATTATAGATCAATAATAGATAGGTAAAACATAAATTATTCTTTGGTACCTAACAAACACAATACATTTTATATTTTTGGGAAATCTCGATAGAAATTTTCAATAAAACTCAAAGTTTAAATTATAAAATTCGCGCTAAAAACGCTGTCTCTGTAATGACGTCGACATATATTTCGCGTGACGTCATATACAATAAGTTAAGGGCACTTTTTTAATTCGTCTCCCATAAAATATGGTACTCCTTATATTTCTACACTCCATAAACATAACCTACAATAAGATTTTGAGAAATACTGAATGATGAACACGTAAATAAATAATTTTTTAGAGGTACTTACACAGCTGTTTTTACATTTTTTAAGTTCTGCAGCACAGTAGTCAGCGTTATTTTTAAAGAAAGGCACAATCATAAATGCGTCTATCTCAGGTAGGTTTCTGTTATCGGCTTGCACAAAATTTATGTTTATTTTAAGGTACAAAACGGATAATTATGTTACTTAAAATATGTTTTTTTATATAAAATGATCAAGAAACAGTTATTTAATAGTTAAAGATCGAAAATAACACCTGAAAACACACAACACAAAGCTTGTAATTTTTTTTTGCAAGGAGCACCCAAAGTTGTAACCAATCACAGAGCTTTCAATCGCTGAATTAATTTCAAAAATATTTAATTTTAATACGTATATTTTGCAATAAATTTGCATTTTTATTTATATTATAGAGACATATTTTTTTTTAACTTTATCTGATAGGATAACCACAACCCACGGCTTTAATAAAATGTATTTTAAACCATAAAATCGTGTTGTTCTTACTAAAAAACCCTGTTATTTTACTGTAAACAACATGTCTACTACAAGACATTTTTTACTAAAAATGTTTTTCATATTCAACCGACAGACATACCTTGTAAGCCCACCTTTTCCGGATCAAAGCAACATTTCTTTCCGATAATTTCTTCGAGACATTTTACGGCAAATTTATGCAACCAAAGCGCTAAAACTGTATAAATAATTCGTATATATACCCGGGAACTTTATAAAAATTTATTGAAACAGTTTTGGGGCCCCCCCCGGAACCGATCTCCCCCCGGTTTGTCAAGTGCAAAATGCGGGCGAGTTTTTCGCCATTTTTGTTTTTTCGAGAAAAACTGTCAAAATTTCCCCAGCTATAAATCAAAAGCAAAAGTTTTTTTTTAGGAGGAAAAAAGACATATTCGTTTATTTTTATGTATTACAATATTTTGCAACGAATTTTGTTAATTACGTTTACTATTATCTTTAATATTTATATCCAAAACAACATAAATCCTTTTTTTTTTAATTATTTTATATATATATATATATATATATATATATATATATATATATATATATATATATATATATATATATATATATATATATATATATATATATATATATATATATATATATACAGTAAATACCGTATAAATAAGGTTGGGGTTTTTATGTCCCCCTTTTTAAAAAACCTAAAATTTTGTTTGTATTTAATTTTCTTTTCTAGTGGCATTTTTGGTTGGGATTGGGAAAGGGGTATAAATTTTACTGCCCGTTTGTTTTACTAGTTTTTATTTTTAGTAAGAGGGGGCAGTGTTTATAGGCAAGTAAGGGCTAGCTAGCGTCAACCGACTTCGATCGGGTTTTTTCAGCCATAAATTTAAAATTAGTTGCTTACGGGCCGCAACGTTTGCTATGGTCTTAAGAACCAAACAGTTTTTCCTAATAAAATAATATAATTTTCCAAATAAATAATGGAACGTGAAGATATTCTTAAAAAATAAATTAATTTTATTTTCAGAATAAAAAAAAAAAACTCTTTTTAAATTATCGAAGATGCTCAAATAAACCCCTTTTGAGCCAAACAATAACCAAATTGTCATAAAACGCCCTTTGACATTTTTTGCTAGAATGCTGAGGGGAAAACCAAAGAATTTTTTAAATTTTTAATTGCAATTCTTGTAGATTATTAGCCCTATTCTCCTGGAAACCATAAATTTTGGGTTTTTTGTGACCCAAAAAAAAATCATTGTTATTTTCCTTTCCTTACAGTTTCACAAAATTGCATTCGTCTAAAATGATCATCAGAGAAAATTTCATAGGTTTTTCTTACTTTGTAGGATCGGATCCATTTTTTTCAGCATCTACCCACTGATCTTCTGCTCAAATTAACCTATTTTATTGCAATTTTTTTAATGAAAATTGTAGGATTTTTAATAACACTTTTACCATAATTTCCTTATTTTCCTTTCGTTGTTTTTTCTGGGACACTATCATGTTTGTGTTTTTTGGAGATAACAAAAATTCAGAAGGTTTTTTTTGACTCGGTGAATAGTGGAAATCGTGGGAGTCCCTGGTTGGAAATAAATTAAAAATAAACCCCAATTTAAAGGTTTTAGGTGATAATTTTTTTTAATTTT